>CANXYI010408336.1:0-12108 GCA_948208565.1 Hura crepitans | reverse complement strand
TATGTTTAAGTCTAAGGCAATTTATAATGCATAACCTTTTAAGTCATTTTTCATAGATAGTTATAGTTCATTTTAGCATTTTATGTATATAGTTATAGGTCCTAAACATTCCTTTTCCTTAGCATTTTTCTATGCCATTTGAAACAATTTTCACATATTGCCATATGCCTAAGGCCATATCAATTTGCACATTTCAAATATTCTTAAAATGGCCATAAATTATTTCTATATAAGTTTTACAAAGTATTTAAATTTTAATACTAATTACATGCCATCTTAAGTTCCATTGTAGATCAATTTTACAACTCCATTTCAACCCATTTTCAAGTCACTTTTTAACACAATTTTTAACATAAATTCCTTACCACTATGTATTCATTACCATGTCATGTTACTCACACATTTTCATCTATCTTATGCCATTCTCTAATCACACATTTGATACTCAATATGCCATGCCATTTTCATGCACACATACACCAAGCCATAACAAGCACATTATGCCTATTTTACTCCCACATACCTATAGACCAAAGCTTGCTAATGGCTATATACATGCTCTTGTTCACATTTAATCATGTATACACATACAATGGCATAATTCAAGCATACATAAACTTACACACACTATATATCATGCAACCTAAGCCTCAACATGCCCTACACATGCCTTGCCCATACCATGAACACATGGCTACAAGCATTTTTCCATTAAATTCACTGCACATACATACAATTCTATGCCTTACATACCATTTCCAATAAAACACCCTATGCTACCATGCCATACACATGCCTTGCAACCTAAGGCACCTCTCGACCACTCATGGTAACATTGCCAAACATTCTTTTTCTCACCATACACATACACAATCTAATAAATTCTATATCATAGACACTAATAGCCACCAATTTCTTACCTAAACCAAGTAATAACATAACTCACACACACCTAACCTCCTAGCCAAAATGAACCATCACCTTTCCATCAATTCCTTTTATTAATTTATCACTCAAATCATTTAAACCACATAAATAATATTAATACAAGCTTAATTCACCATTATACACATACTAACCACTTTAAACCCCTAATTCTGTAAAAGGTTTCCACACAAATTACTCATGAATTAAACTTGCCATGCCATAAATTCATTAAATTCACATACCTCTCTAAATTTTAAGGCTTCTCTAGACTTTTGGCTTGTCAATTCCCTTGTTGCATTCCACCATTACCTTGGCTTAAATATACACATATATGCCTTAGAAAAATTCTAAAAATTTCCATAGACCTTTAAATAAAAATCCAAAGACATAGGCATTTTTAGAATGATGAAATCCCCTAGGAAATAAAATAAAAAGGGAGGGAGAACACTTACACTTGATATTGATTTTTCACTCTCCCTTTATGTGTACTTGATGATTTCTTGATTTTTCTTGAACTTTAGATGCCTTTACCCTCCCAACCCTTTCAAAATCAGTTTTTGACTTATTAAAGGAATTTTTAGTGCAATCTTAGGGTTAAATTAGGATTAAGAAGCCATGGAAATGTTGGAGAGAAAGGAGGAGTTGCATTCAGTAAGGAAGAAAGAAAAGAGAAGGATGAAAGGGTGGGGTGAGTGGATTTTGACAAAATGGATGCCTAGGTGGCATCATGGCCCTATTATAGTGGGGATGGGTGGTTCTAGTGGTGACACATGTCACTCGAGCTTCCTAAAAATGCTCAGTTTCGATTGAAACTTTGAGAAATTCTAAAAATTCACTCGGAGATTCAAAAATTATCATGTTAATTTTAAAAATCTTTGATTAAGCCTATTTAGGCCCTCATAAAATTTCATAGCCAAATTCCATTTGGATAGTTAACTAATTTCCTCGATTTATGTTTAAATCTTAAAATTTAAGAGAATTTTGTACACAACCTCAAAATTTAAAAATTCCTTCACCAATGGCCTCAGGGGAATTTTTGACCTTTAAGTTATGGTATTTTTAGGTATCTCTGGGCACATCCTAGGTTATTCTCTGCCTAAATCCATTTGAGCCTATGGCCCACTAAATTTTTGCCTAAAATAATTTATTGGTTCTATAAAATCTTTAAATTATGTCATTTTCATCATTTTTAAGCACCTTAAAGTTTCATGACTAGTACACCTCATCTCGAGCCTTATGAAGGTGAGTTGGCACTTCAAGCACACTTTTTGAGTTTTAGAGGTATCGTTTGTAGAGCCTCGATTTATAGGCATTACAGTTCTTCTCCTCTTAAGAAATTTCATCCTCAAAATTACTTGGAGTAAATAGATACGGATATTAAATTTTCATCTACTCCTCAGGTTCCTATATGGCTTCTTTTGTGTTATATTACTTTTAGAGAACTTTAACAAGAGGGATGGTTTTATTTCTCAGCTGTTTTACTTTTTAAGCAAATATCTGTTTTGGTTTCTCTTTATAGCTTAGATCTAGTTATACCTTAATGTCTGTCACTAGAACTATATGGGAAAGATCTAATATATACCTTTTAAGCAATGAAACATGGAACATGTCATGAATTTGTTATAGTTCAAGTAGCAAGGCTAGCCTATATGCTAGTTGTCCCACTCTTTCTAATCTCATATGGCCCAATAAATCTGAGACTTAACTTCCCCCTTTTCCCAAATGGAAGTACTTTCTTCCATGGAGATATCTTCAAAAACACTCTAACACCCACTGCATATTCCATATCTCTCCATCTTAGGTTAGCATAATACTTCTATCTATCATTACAGCTTTCAATCCTTCCCTGATAACCTTGACTTTCTCTTCTACATCTTTGATCAAGTCAACCCCTAAAATCTTATTTCCCCTAACTTCACTCTAGCACAAAGGTGTTCTACATCTTCTACTATATAGTGCTTCGTAAGGTGCCATGTCCAAACTAGCTTGATAACTATTATTGTATGCAAATTTAGCTAAGGATAGGTATTGGTCCGAGTTGTCTTTAAATTCGATCGCATAGCTACATAGCATATCTTCTAACACTTGTATCACCCTTTTTAACTGTCCATTTGTTTGAGGGTGAAAGGATGTACTATAAGTTAGTCTAGTGCCTAATGCTTGATATAGTTTCTTCCAAAATCTAGAAGTTAATTGAGGATCCCTATCTGAAATAATAGCCATAGGTACACCATAGAGGCTGATAATCTCATCAATGTGCAATCTGGCTAGTTTTTATAGTTAGAAATCCATTTTTATAGGAATGGCTATCTTTGTTAGTCTATCTATAATAACCCACACAATATCACACTTATTCCTGATTATAGGCAGTCCCATTACAATGTCTATTGTAACCTTTTCCCACTTCCATTTTGGTATTGCTACATGATGTAGCAATCTAGAAGGAACTTGATGTTCTACTTTTACCCACTGGCTTGTTAGACATCCATCCATATACTCTACTACCTCTCTCTTTGTAGTTGACCACTAGTAGTGAGACTTCAAGTCTAAATACATCTTCGTACTATAAGGGTTTATAGAATAAGTTACTTTATGTGCCTTATTCAATATCTATAACCTTAAGTCACCTGTACTAGGTACACACAACCTGCCATGGTAATACAAATATCCATCTTCACTCAGTTTAAACCCTATTGCCTTCCACTCTTTCACTTTGCCCATAATTTGTGTCAATTGCTCATCCATGTCCTTTGTCTCCATTATCTTATGTCTAAAACCTAGTTTAATCTAAAGTTCAACTACAATAGCATCTTCCTCTTTATACTGTAGTCTAGCATTCATAGCTTTCAAGGTTACCATAAACTTCATGCTTAAAGCATCTACCACTACATTAGCTTTTCCTTGGTGGTAGTCTATCAATCAATCATAATCTGCCTCAGGTTTAACTCCCTTTGAGTAAGGAGATATTTTAGACTTTTATGGTCTGTATAGATAAGACACTTCTCACCATACAAGTAATGCCTCTAAATTTTCAAAGCAAAAATAATAGTAGCTAACTCCAAGTCATGAGTAGGATAGTTCCCCTCATGTAGTTTCAACTATCTTAAAACATATACTACCACTTTTCCTTCCATATCAATACACAACTTAATCCATTAAGTAAGGCATCACTGTACATAACAAAGTCCTTACCTTGTTCAGGTTGAATCAGGATATGAGCTACTGTTAACATCTTCTTCAACTTTTCAAAACTTTTTTGACAATTTCCATCCCATTCAAGTCTTTTATAGTACATACTTAAACCAAAAAAAACTACATATCTTTATCACATTCCTCAAAGGTTCCCATTCCAACACTACACTGACCTTGCTAAGATCTACTCTAATACCCTCTTTTGACATTATATATCCTAGAAAAGCCAATTCATTTAGCTAGAATTCATATTTACATAGCTTGGCATATAGCTATTTGTCCCTTAGAGTTTGTATCATAACCCTGTGATGTTGTTCATGTTCTTCTCTAGTCTTAGAGTATCTTAGGATGTCATCAATGAATACCACAACAAATTGATCTAAGTAAGGTTGAAATACACTGTTCATTATGTCCATAAAAAGCTACGAGGGAATTAGTGATCCCAAATGGAATCACTAAGAACTCATAATGCCTATAATGCATCCTAAAAGTAGTTTTAGGAATTTTAACTTCCTTAATTCTTAACTGATGATACGCAGATCTGAAATCAATTTTGGAAAATACACCTGCACCTCTTAGCTAGTAAAAAAAGATAATTTATTTTGTGAAAAGGATATTTATTTTTCATTGGCATTCTATACAGTTGTTTATAGTCAATACACAACTGAAGTGACCCATTTTTCTTTTTCACAAACAAAATAGTGGCTCCCAAAGATAAAGTATTGGGTCTAATAAACCCCTTGTCTAACAAATCTTGTAATTGCACTTTTAGTTCTTTTAACTTAGTAGGTGCCATTCTGTAGGGCTTAATAGACATAGGAGTTGTAATAGAATACACCTCAATATCAAAATCAAGCTTTCTCTATGAAGGCAACCCTAGCAACTCATTTGGAAACACATTAGAGAATTTAGAAACTATTAAAATCTATTTAGAATTTAGAGTGGATGTATTGGTGTCAATGACATGTGCTAAGTAAGCTTCACACCCTTTGTATATAAGTTTTCTAGCTTTAATAACTAAGATGAGACTATCCAGAAAGCTTCTTTCACCTACAACTATCATTTCCTATCCCTCTACAATTTAGAGGGTTAGCTTCTTGTGTTTACAATCCACTATAGCTTGATGTTCAGATAACCAATCCATTCCTAAGATAACATAAAATTCATAGAAGGGTAACTCAATCAAAATAATAGGAAATAGATATTTATGAATCATTAAGGATAATGCCTATACACCCGGTTCACAATCACACTCTACCGTATAGGATTACTGATCGATTGTATATGTTTACATGCTCAGGTTCCAGTCCTTTATCATGTGCTTGAGTAGTGCATACATAAGAATGTGTAGATCCTGGGTCTATCAATGCCAAAACTGGAACACCAAATAAGTTATATATACTAGTGATAACATCTAGGGCTGTTGCTTCTTAACGGGCCCTGATAGTATATTGCCTCACTAGTGCATAAGCTTCTGCCTTTATCCCCTAGCTAGCACTAGGCTGATTCCCTCTACCGTGAGGTGCTACTACATATGCCTATGTGTGGGCATTTTTTAGCTATCTCTAAGGACACTCTCTCTGATAATGATCCTTAGCACCACAAATGAAACATTCTCCCCTTCTGGTCTGCCAACACTGACCCTAATGTCTTTTATTGTAAAGGCACCAAGTTGAGGGCACATTTCTAATAGTTGCTAGTACTGGACCAGTAGTGGCTCGTGAGGGTGGTTGAGGCCTAACTATGGAAGCCTGCCTAGAACTCTAAGATTGAGTCTACCTCTTTGCTTGGTGTACTAACTGTGATTATGATTGTGCTTCTTTTTATCACTTACTACCATTTAGGACTAAATTGGATTGCCCAATAGTGAACTATCTCTTCCTCATAAAGAAATCCCTTTTCTTTTGAACCATTTCTTCCGTATCATATGCTGATGCTACTAATACTGCAAAATCTATAACCCTCGGGTTAGCTATTTGCATTCTTAGTTCCACACTCAATGCTTTCATAAACCTCTTATAGTTCTCCTCTTTATTAGGGATAAACTCCTCAGCATATCTTATCAGTCTAGTGAAAATCCTTTTCATACTCTGATATTATTCCCCTACCCTATCTCAGATTAAGAAACTTTTGCTTTTTCTTATCCTTGTATGAGTCTAGAATGTATCTCTTTTTGAACTCTTTTAAGAAAAACTCTTAGCTAAGATATGTCATTGCCTTCCTCTTCTTATTGGTATCCCACCAATGAAATGCTTTTTCTTGAAAGAGAGAAGTTATAGACTTCAAGCTTTCTTCCTCTATACACTCTAATTGTTCTAGGATTCTAAAAGTTCTCTCTAACTAGTACTCTACTCAAGTTGTATCATCCTCCTTTATACCCAAAAAATCTATAGCTCCCATATTTTTAATTCTCACTAAAGGTGTATTTTATAAAGGAGCTTAAAGTGGAAAATGTATTGGAGTTAGTGGAGCTAGTAGTTGCAGTGTGCCTCAATAGATCCACTATCTACTGTAATAGTGCTAGGGATTCTCATGTCTATGGTTATGTTTGTGGTTATTGTTACTGTGCTGCATAACTAGGTTCCAATATGGCTATACTGCCAGCTCCCCCTTGAATTATTGTAGGGGTTTAACTAGCCACTTCCTCTTCTTGATCTTTCGACATTTGATCACTCATCTTGATCAACTACAATAGATATATGACTTATTAGCCTCTTAGCAGTGTAGTAGTTAAAAAAACAACCTTGAAAACTAGCACTTATGTAGGACACCTAGGAACATATTACCTATCTCTGATATCACCCAATGTGACACCCTCTACTAGACTCCCGGAGAAAGCTGATAGACGATGCACTTCCCCATCCTAAAATTGCTCTAAGTCTGCACTCCTTAATGCTTATAGACTATTTCATAACTTTATTAGATATTTCTTAACTTATTAGTCTATCCTTTAATCATTCATTCCTATGGTATAATAGACCTATAGAATTTCTTAACAAACCCTTTACATGTTTATAGAAAATTGGGCAGCACAACGGCTACTCCGTTGACATTTCAAAATTTTTTCCACTTGTAAAAACACTTTTAATATCATTATTATCAATCTATCTTCTTCTGAATCCTTCTGGTCCCTTTAGTAACCTCATCACATATCTAGAAACACATAAAAAAACATACAAAAAACACCCAGAATAATTAGAAGCCACATAAATAAACTATTTAAATAAATAACCCGTTTATATACATTAAATATACTTTTTAAATATATATAGACACTAATAGCTCCTAATCATGCTAAACCCATAACCTACAATGCTTACATGAGTGCTAACTAACATAAAAAAAACATCTATGTACCCTTCACTTGTTGTGCTGCTACATTGCACAATCTCTGAATTTTGACTATTTTTCTCTGAAACCTATGCACTAAAATATTGGTATGCTGAGTATCAAACTCAGTGGTGATTTTAATGTATTTAAAACCTATCACATGCAATGCATAGATGTCATGTCAGGTATCTTATGCTAATTTAAGTAACCTATCTTATGTTTTAAGTAATTACAATTATGCCACTATGAATATTCCTTGTATTTCTTTCATTCCACTTATTACCAAACATTATAGCTTTTAATTTAATTTAATAGGCTCAACTAGATTGACTACACTTTAAAAGCACTAGACCATGAGGGAACTAGAAACTATGTAGTGGCCCATATTTTAGACCCTGACCATTACACCAGCTTAGACTGATAGTAAGGATTAGTTCACATGAACCTCATAATACCAGACAGAAGATAGCAAAGATCAATCCTAGATCTCCTAATATCTCAAACAAATTAACAACAAGTAACAATATAGATAGCAAGGATTAGCCTGTAGACCTCCCAATATCTTAATAATCAATAGCATATAACTCTAGTGGATAGTAGGGATCAGTTCATAGACCATCTAATATCAAATAACATCATTAAACTTTTCTAATAGATAGCAGGGATCAGACCGTAGACCTCCTAATATTAAGAAAAAGTAACATCAAATATCTAGCAGTTGCTAATCCCTTATTGATTGGTCAGCCCATCTAGTGGGTGTCTAACTAATGGGCTATGTGACCTTATTTTATGTCCATTTATTTACTGATCATCATCTTATGACATTTAAGTTTGATTAATAGTTAGTTATGAATTTATTTTGATAGTTCAAATTCTGACCTAGATAGTTACGGGTCATTTTTTTGGTCCTAATAGATAGTTACCGATCTATTTTTCTAAGGTAATTTAGATTACTTCCTTAGGCATATTTAACTCCACTTTACTTTAGATTATTGTCTTAAGTCTAATTATGTTAAAGATCAAGGCCATTTACAATGCATAAGTTTTTAGGCCATTTTTCACAGATGATTATAGGTCATTTTAGCATTTTACATACACAGTTATAGATCCTGAACATTCCTTTTCCTTGGCATTTTTCTATGCCATTAGCATCCATTTTCTCACATTGCCATAGGCCTAAAGCCATATCAATTAGCCTTAAAATGGCCTCAAATTCTTTCCATATAAGTTTTACAAAGTATCAAAATTTTAGTTCCAACTATATGCCATCTTAAGTTCCATCTTAGGTTAATTTTACAACTCCATTCTAAACCATTTTCAAGTCACCTTTTAACTCAATTTTCAACATTAATTCCTTACCACTACCTATTTATTATCATGCCAGGTTACTCATATAGTTTCATCTATCTCATGCCATTCTCTTATCATACATTTCACACTCAATATACCATGCCATTTTCACACACACACCATGCCATAACAAGTGCATCATGCCTACCTTTCTCCATATACCTCTCGGCCAAAGGTTTCTAATGCCTATATACATGCTTTTCTTCACATTCAATCATGCATAAACATACAATGGCATCATTCAAGCATACTTATACACACACACACCATATATCATGCAACCTAAGCCTTAAGCTACCTTACACATACCTTGGCCATACCATGAACACATGCCTGCAAGCATTTTTCCACTAAATTCACAACACATATATACAATTATACCCCTAACATACCATTTCCTATACAACACCCTATGCTACCAAGCCATACACAAACTTTGCAACCCAAGGTTCCTTTCAGCCACTCATGGTAACACCACCAAACATTCCTTTTCTCACCATATACATACACAATCCATTAACTTCCATATCATATACACTAATTGCCACCAATTTCTTGCCTAAATTAAGCCATAACATAACTCACACACACATACACAACCTCTTGGCTAGGATTAACCATCACTCTTCAATCAATTCCTTTCATCAATTAATCACTCAAATCATCCAAACAACACACAACTAACATTAATAAAAGCTTAATTCACTATTATGCACATACTAATAACTTTAACCCTTAATTCTATAAAAGGTTTCCACATAAATTACTCATGAATTAAACTTGGCATGCCTCAAATTCATTAAATTCACATACCTCACTATTTTTCAAGGCTTTTTCTAGACTTTTGGCTTGTCAATTCCCTTGTTGCACTCCAACATTACCTTCACCTACATACACATATATATACCTTAGAAAAATGCTAAAAAATTCCATAGACTTCCAATTGAAAATCTAAAGACATAGGCATCCTTATAATGATAAAATCGTATAGGAAATAAAATGAAAAGGGAGGGAGAGCACTTACACTTGAAATTGGTTTTTCACTTTCCCTTTATGTATACTTAATGGTTTATTGATTTTTCTTAAACTTTAGACTTCTTTTTAGCCTCTCAAACCTTTAAGAATGAATTTATAACTTATTAAGGGAATTTTTAGTGTAATTTTGGGGTTAAATTAGGCTTGGGAAGCCATAAAAATGGAAGAGATAAAGGAGGAGTGGTGTTAGGTGAGGAAGAAAGAAAAGAGAAGGAAGAAAGGGTAGGGTGAGTGGATGTTCCTAAATAGATGCCTAAGTGGCATCATATCCCTTTGATACTAGGGCTAGGTGGCTCGGGTCGTGACACATGTCACTCAAGCTTCTTGAAAATGCTCGGTTTCAACTGAAACTTTAGGAAATTTTAAAAATTCACTCAAACATCAAAAAATTATTGCATTAGTTTTCAAAATACTTGCATAAGTCTATTTAGTCCCTCATAAAATTTAAGAGCAAAATTCCCTCGATAGGATAGTTAACTAACTTCTTTGGTTTACTTGTAAATCTCAAAATTTAAGAAAATTTTGTAAACAACCTTGAAATTTAAAAATTTCGCCACTACGGGTCTGAAGGGAAATTTTGACCTTCAGAATATGGTAATTTTAGGTCTGTCCTAGCACATCCTTGGTCATTCTTGGCCCAAGTCCTTATGAGCCTATAGCCTACTAGATTTTGACCGAAAATAATTTATTAGTTCTACTAAATCTTTAAACTATGTCATTTTCATCATTTTAAAGCCCCTCAAAGTGTCATGACAAGTATGCCCTACCTTGGGCCTTGTGACATTGACTCGGTGCTGTGAGTACTCTTTTTGAGCCTCTTAGGTACTCTATATAGAGCCTCAACTTATGGGCATTATAATCCATTTATAGATGAAAAGCCATGCTAAAACTGAGTCTAGTTCCCAAAGCATTATAAAGTTTCTTCTAAAACTTTGATGCAAGCCTAGGACCTTGACTAGAAAAAATGGAAGACAACACCCCATGTAACCAAATGATCTCATTAATACATAACTTTTCCAACTTTTCCAATGAGAAATCTATCCTCACTAGAATAAAATGTGCTTACTTGGTCAATCTATCAACCAAAACCCGTACAGAGTTGCACTTGCTCCTGGTCGTCAGCAACATTGAAATCTATGATGACCTAGTCCTATTTCAATTCTAGAATTGCTATAGGATAAAGTAATCTAGATGGAACTTGATGTTTGGCCTTAACTTACTGACAAGTAAGGCATCTAGTCATGAAATCAGCTATGTCTCTCTTCATGGCCAACCACTAATAGATTGTCTTTAAGTCTTGGTACATCTTGGTACTATCAAGATGTATAGCATATAGAGCATTGTGGGCTTCTTGCAAAATCTACTATCTCATATCCTCACTATTAAGCAGACACTAACGTTCATGATAATACAAATAACCATTAGCTTTAATCTGATACTCAATAAGCTTCCCCTCATGAATTATGCTTATAACATTCTAAAATATATGATCATCTTTCTAAGCATCCTTGACTTGTTACAACAAACTTAACTTCACCTAAAGATTTACTAACAAACCTATATCATCAAGCAATTTTAAACTAACATCCATCACTTTCAAGGTTGTTATAAGCTTTCTGCTTAACGCATTTGCCAAAACATTGGCTTTCCTTAGATGATAGTCAATAAGGAAATTATTGTCCTTTATTAACTCCATCCATCTCCTTTGTCTCAAATTTAGCTTATCCTGAGTGGAAAGATACTTTAGACTTTTATGGTCGGTATAGACATAACATCTTTCACCATATTGATAGTGCCTCTAAATCTTTAGTGCAAACACGATTACTATTAATGCAAAATCATTAGTAGGGCAATTTTTCTCATGAGGTTTCAACTGTCTTGAGGTATAGGCAATTACCTTGCCTTTTTTCATGAGTACACACCTTAACCAATTCAAAGAAGCGTGACTACAAATGGTGAACCCTTTGCCTGAAATCAACTGAACTAAGATAGGAGCTTCTATAAACATGCTTTTGAGCTTATCAACGCTCTCTTAGCACTTGTTATCCCATAAAACTTGACATTCTTCCTTAGGGGATATGTCATAAGGGCTATAATATGAGAAAACCCCTCAATAAACCTCCTATAATAACCCACTAAACCTTAGAAACTTCTAATCTTTATAGTATTCCAAGGTGTCTCCCATTCAATCATAGCTTTAACTTTACTATTTACTAAAGCTATATGCCCCAAAAATGACACTTTCTCTAGCCAAAACTCACATTATTGAGCTTG
>CANXYI010408299.1:0-10149 GCA_948208565.1 Hura crepitans | reverse complement strand
AAATATAAAATAATTAAAATGATAAAAAAAAAGGCATTATGGATGTTAAAAACTGCTTAATAAGGTGAAACTCAATTGAATTGATAACTGCCCTATACCATTAGACAACCTAGATTGGATAGGTTGATCAGTTAACTAAAGTTTAGTAGCTGCTAGGGTAACACGAGTACTATTTGGCCTCCAAGCAACAACATTTGCCGTAAGGGTACTTTTACAACCTTTCAATATAGTATATGGCCTTTGGGTCTACTATATGACCTTCGACTCTAGTATTTTACCTCCTAGGCTAATTACTCTTGCTATCTAATTTTTAATAGCTATCTTTTAAGTATGGGCAATAAATGGTTAAATAAACTAAATGAACAAATTTGAGAACTTAAATGTACATGATTTGTAGCTTTAAATGTTAAGTATTGAATAGGTTATGAAATTGAAATTAATTATAAATGGTAAGTTATGCTTAAGATGGAATTCAGACCTTGTATGATTAATTATTGCTATATTTTAAGAATAGATGTTTTAAATGCTATTTATGCATAAAGATGAATTATGTATGAACATTATATAAGTTAATTGATCTATGATAGAAGATTTGCATGACTTGCTTGACTTTATACATATGCTAAAGTGAATACACCACTAAGCATCTGTTTAGTGCATTATTTTATTTTTTTGCAATGCATAGGTTAAAGAGACAAGAAATTAGAATTAATGCCTCAATCTAAAAGATTTATCAAGAAAGCTTATTTTTGGGTATTTTGTTTATTTTGGTATAATCATGTGATGTAATTAATGTCTAAAGGCATTCTCATGTAATTGAGGGATTGGGCTTAATTTGTGGTTACAAAAATGTATTTTGTAACTCTTAAAGTTGCATATGATTTTATTGACACAAGATTGTATGTTTAACCAGTGTTGGTATAATTTCTTTTAATTGAGCATGCATGATTTGATGCCGCATCTAAGTATTGATTGTGAGGTTGTTAAGTTATATAGAGGCTCAAATAGACCTAGAGGTGTGAGATATGTGAATGAATCTTTTACAAGTGTTGTTTGTATATGTTACTATTTTGGATAGTGTTCGGTATAAGTACTATGCTATCGAAATTTTGGCACAAGGACCCCCAATAGTACACCTCATAAATTGATTTTTTAAAATATATGTTTTTATGAAAATATCCATGCAAAGTATGTTTTTAAAATTGTTAAAAAGGTTTTTCATAAATAAATGTTTTCCACAAGTTCAGTTTTAATATTGTTTATGTGTTACTTTGTATTCGAGACTAGCTTTTAGACCTCATATGTAGTGTGAAATTTAGTGGCATCAGAGCTATGGTTTAGGTGTTCCTCAATATATATCAGTTACATAAGAATGCCTTAGGATCTAAAATGTGTACATCACATAATTATATATATTGAGGCTTCTAATCTGCTTTTTTTTCCTATAGATTGAGTATGAGCCAAATTACACCTTGGGATGATAAAGAAGTTGAGAGCCATGCTCTAACTACTATGGCATAAGGGACCACCAATGTTGAGTCTATGATCTCTAGTGATACAAGGCAAGCAACACAAGAAGCATAGATATAACCTATTTAGTTTGAATAGATGATGGAATCAGTGAAGCAAACATCTATTAATGCTACTATCGATGCTGCTATTACTGCAATACACCTTGTCTCAGCTCCACTAGCCTAGTTAAAACCTCAATATGTATAGAAGACTTATCTTAAGAGATTAAAAAATAAAGGAGCTAAGGATTTTAAGGGTAAGAAGCATGATGGATCCCATAGAGCTAAGTACTTGCTAAATAGAACTTTGAGGATCATGTTGCAGGTGAAGTGTACCCTAGATGAGTATGTTATTTATGCTACCTCTTTACTACTTGATGAGGTATTTAAATGGTAAGAAACCATCACAAAGCATAAGCTAGAGGAAGACTTAACCTTAGAGTTTTTCTTGAGAAAGTTTAAGAAAAAATATATCAATGAGCACTATTTGGATAAAAAAAGACAAGTGCTCATGGATCTGAGGCAAAAGTAAAGGATAATATCTAGATATGAGAAGGAATTTGCAATGTTGAGCAAATATGCTAAAGAAGTAGTGGCTACTAAAAAGGATCAATGTAAATGGCTTAAGAAAGGACTAAATCTAGAAGTTATGATGTAGGTAGCTCCAATAAAGATCAGAGACTTTATTACCTTAGTTGTAGCCTATCACATAGTGGAAAAGCTTTAGAAAATGAAGGAAAAGTGGGATAGTTTTAAAAAGAAGAGGCCTTATGGTCAGGGACAAGCTAGTTCAGCTCCTACATCGATGAAGAAGTTAAAGGGTGAGCAGTTTAGACCATATCATGGATAAAGAAGAGATTAATCTTAGGGTTTAGTGCAAGGTTCTCAGTCTAAAACTAGACAACATACATCTATTGCTAGTGTATTGGCCTCAATAGCTAGGAGGTCACACTCAGTGTGCACACTATAATAGATGACATAAGGGTACTTATTAGAAGTCTATGATTGGGGTTTACTGGGATATTGCTCTAAAGACCATATGAGGAGAGATTGCTCAACTAGACCTATAAAATTAGTTCAGAGAAATGATAAAAAAGATATGAGAGATTGAGTTAGAGCTAGTCAGAGGGAAAAGTCAAAGAGTAGAGTTCTAGATAAATAGTATACCATCTGAGTTAGAAAGGATGCAGATTCACCGGAAGTCATAGCAAGTACTTTTAAACTCTTTGATTTACCTACTTTAGCACTAATAGATCTAGGATTTTCATATTCTCATATTTGCACTACATGGGCTTTAGATTGAGGGTTACTATCATAAGATCTTGATATTGATATTATGGTTAGCAACCCTATATGACAACATGTAGTTGTGAACAAAGTATATAGAAAATATCCTTTATTAGTACAAGGATATGCTTTCTCAACTGATCTCATTGAATTACCTTTTAATGAGTTCAACTTTATCTTAGTCATAGACTAGTTGTCCAAGTATCATATAGTTACGGATTGTAGGTAGAAATGGATCAAGCTTATAGCTAGTGATGGAATAGAAGTAATAGTAGTAGGAGAGAGATTGAACTATATGTCCAATGTGATTTTTGCAGTTACGGCAAGAAGAATGATAAGGAATGGTTTTCAAGTGTTTTTAGCTCATGTGCTTGACACTAAAAAGGAAGAACCAAATGCAAGAAAGATACCTATAGTAGTAGAATTTGAGGATATTTTCCCAGATGAGTTACCTAGTTTATCACCAGAACAGGAACTTGAATTTGGGATTGATATGTTGCTAAGTACAGTGCCAGTTTCTATAGCTCTATACAAAATAGCCCCTATAGAGTTGAAAGAACTAAATCTATAGTTGCAAGAGCTATTGGAGAATGGTTTCACTAGACCTAGTATATCTTTTTAGAGAGCACTAGTTCCATTTTTTAAGTAGAAGAAGGGCTTCTTGAGGCTATGTGTAGATTACAGATAGTTGAATAAGGTCATTATTAAGAACAAGTATTTGTTACCTTAAATTAATGAGCTTTTTTTATCAACTCAAAGGGGCAATTGCTTTCTCCAAGATAAATTTCATATCAGGGTATTATCAGTTGAGAGTGAAAGAAGCAGATGTGTATAAGATAGCTTTCAAAATAAGATATGGTCACTCTGAGTTTTTGGTGATGCCATTTGGCTTATTAATGCTGCAGCAGTGTTCACGGAACTTATGAACTATACCTTTGGGCCATTCTTAGATAAGTTTGTGGTAGTTTTTATTAATGATATTCTTGTGTATTTAAAGAACTGAGATAATCATTGAAAACACTTGAGAATTATTTTGTAGAAGTTAAAGAGATGGGAAACTTTATGCCAAATTCAGCAAGTGTCAGTTTTGGCTAGAGAAAGTGTCTTTTTTGGGTCATATAACATCAACAGAGGGCATTATAGTTAATCTTAGTATGATTGAAGCAATTATGGAATGGAACCTACCTAAGAACAATACATAGATTAGAAGTTTTTTAGGTTTGGCTGGCTATTATAAAAGGTTTATCAAGGGGTCACTTATTATTACTCTTATGACACATCTTTTTGAATAAGAATGCCAAGTTCATTTTGGATGACAAGTGCCAAGAGAGCTTTGATAAGCTAAAAAAGATGTTGACTAAGGCTCCAATACTAGTTCAACTAGTATTAGGGAAAGAGTTCACAACCTATAGTGATGCTTTATTAAATAGGTTGGGATGTGTGCTTATATAATAAGGCAAGGTAGTTGCCTATGCTTTGAGACGATTGAAGCCATATGAGAAAAACTAGCTAACCCATAATTTATAGCTTACAGTCATTGTGTTTGGTTTAAAGATATAGAGGCATTATCTTTATAGAGAGAAATGCAATGTTTATACAAATCACAAAAGTCTAAAGTATCTTCCAACTTAGAAAGAATTGAATTTGAGGTAAAAGAGATAGATAGAGTTAATAAATGACTATGATTATTTTATTGACTATCATTTAGGGAAAGCCAATGTAGTGGTAAAAGCCCTTAGCAGGAAATTCATATTGGCTTTGAAAGCCATGAATGTTAGTTTTAAATTACTTAATGATAGTGGTATAATAGCCAAACTCTAGATTAAGCTGAGTTTGTTGCAATAAGTGAAAGAAGCTCAGAACGATGATCATATACTTATGAATGTCATTAGCATGATTCAAGAGGGCAAGTTGACTAAATATGAGATTAAGGATGATGGATGTTAGTATTATGATTACTGTCTGTGTCTACCTAATGTATAGTATTTGAGGAAACAGATTTTGCAAGAAGCCCACAATGCACCCTATGCTATGTGTCTTAGTAATACCAAGATGCATTAAGATTTGAAAATAGTTTATTGATGGCTAAGCATGAAGAGAGACATAGCTGAATATGTGACCAAATTCCATGCTTGTTTGCAAGTAAAGGAAGAGCATCAAGTTCTATCTAGATTGCTTCATCATATAGCAACATTAGAATGGAAATGGGATAAAGTCACTATAGATTTTGTGGTTAGGTTACCAATTGCAAAAATCAAGTGTTATTCAGTATGGGTTATGGTTGACAGGTTGACTAAATTAGCACAATTTATACATGTGAGGATGGACTACTCTTTAGAAAAGTTGGTAAAGACATAAATTCATAAGATTGTTTGGTTATATGTTATGCCTTTGTTTATCATTTTTAAATAGGATCCAAGGTTTAAATTGTGGTTTTAGAAAAAGCTTCATAAAGCCTTAAGTGCTCAACTAAGTTTTAGCATGGCTTCTCATCCATAGACAGATAGCTAATTAGAGAGGATTATAGAAGTTCTTGAAGACATGCTAAGAAGTTGTACTATTAAGTTCAAGGGAAGCTAGGATCATTATTTGTCTTTGGCAAAGTTTGCCTATAATAACAATCATCAAGCAAGTTCAAGCATGGCTTCTTCTGAAGCCTTATATAGAAGAAGTTGCAGAACTCCTTTGTGTTGGAGTGAACTCAATGAGAATAAGCTTATAGGGCCAAATTTATTTAAAGATGCTGAATGAAAGTGAAAATATTTAGAGAAAGGCTCAACATAGCTTCTGACAAATAGAAGTCTTATGTAGACTTAAAGAAGCGAGATATTCAATATAAAGTTGGGGATAAGGTTTTTCTCAAATATCTTTATGGAAGAAGGTATTGAGATTTGGCAAGAAAGGTAAGCTAAGTCCACAGTTCATTAGCCCATATGAAATAACTAAATGTGTGGGACCTTTGGCCTACATTTTAGATTTACTATTCACATCCTTTAAGTTTTTCCTTGGGCCGATCAAACCAAAATAGCTAAAGACTCGACCTAAGCCTCACTCGTCGAGTCTCAAAAGACAAGAGGGAAACTAAAGGAATCTAGGGCCACTCTTATTTGATTAACTTAGGAGAAGTGAGTTAGGCACCACAAAGTAGGAGTCACCACCCAACAAAGTCGAGAAATACCTTGTGGGACCAAAACCAAAGTGGTTTGGAATCCTACTCTTATTTATACCTCAAATCAATATGGAAATTTGGTTTGAATTTATAATATTATTCTTTTTCTCAAGCAGCATTTTATAATTAAAATAAATCACATATTCACATATGAGGAATTACAAAACATATTTATAGAAAAATAAATAGGTGCTTGGAGTTGAAAAATCATACATGAAATCGGGTAGTTGATTGTCTTGAGAACTTTAGTTCTCGTATGCTAATTTTAGAAAATGAATTTTATTGTAGTGACTTTTATTAAAATCAGATGATTGGTTGGTTTGAGAACTTTGGTTCTCGCATGTCAATTTTAGAAAATGGATTTTATCGTTGTAACTTTTATTAAAAAAATCAGAATCCGTTTTATTAACAAAGCACAAATTAATTAGGTATAAAATGATTTTGATAATTATTTCTTTTTAATGCATAAAAATCATTTTTTACCTAATGCAACGTTTATAGGATATTTCGGGATTGAAATTGAAAATATCATACATAAAATCAAGTGATTGATTAGCTTGAGAACTTTTGTTCTCACATGCCAATTTTAGAAAATATATTTGTTATTTATTGTGATTTTTATTAAGAAAAATCAAAACCCATTTTATGAGCAAAACACCAATTAATTAAATATAGAATGTTTCGATTATTTTTCCAACATGCAAAAACCATTTTCTACTTATTACAGCATTCACGGAATATACAGGGAAATAATCTAGCAATAAAAATATATTACATGGTAATTACCTAAAATACATCCTAACCGAATAAATAATAGAAATAAAATTACATTTTGGAACACCTAAAATACAATCTAACTAAAACAGGCAATAATAAAGGAAATCAATAGAAAACACAAAACACAGAATAAAATAGACAGTAGAAAATAAAAGGTCGTTGAAAGGTTACTTCACTGGGATTAAATGAGGCGACAGAAAAAATAACAGTCAGATCTTAAATAACCAAACAACTTGCATCACAATAACAAAAATAAAATATTAGTATGCGAAGCAAAAATAGACAGACAAATAGAAATAAAATAAAAATAAATAGTCACACAAATATAAAAAATATTGCACAAATAAATTATCACATATAAGGTAGATGGATAAAGCAAAAGGAAAAATGAAAATAGTAGAAAAATAGGTCAACTGACACACCTAGTATATTTGCCTTCAGAAAAGATCTCAACTGGGCTGAAAAATCGTGTTTGAATCTTTAGAAATCTTAAAAAATGGTGTTTTAAAAGTGTATTTTTGCTTTTTTGGTGTATTTTCTCTCTCTAAAAATTTTCTCTCTCCTTAAAATGACCAACCTCTCTTTAGAAAAATGAATTTCCCTTTTATACACATTTCTTGAGGTAAAAAATGGCTGTTTTTAACTCAAAATGGTTGTTTTTGTGAAAATAGCCCTGTTACCCTAAGAACAACCATTCCTTCATGAAAATGGCTTGTTTTGCCAAAACGGCCATTTTCTTCAGGAAAATAGCTATTTTGGCCCAAGAATGGCAATTTCTTCGTGAAAATGGCCTGTTTTGCCAAAACAACCATTTTCTTTTGGAAAACAGTCATTTTGACTCTTTTTTTAAGGAAAATTTTGAGATCTTCGACTTGAACGTAAAAAACCCTTTTATTAGGATTTTAGTCCTTTTCATCATCATTGGGCAAACTGAACATAGGAGTCCCAAAGGCCTAGTGTCTACAGTTGTCCCTAACTTTAGAGAGGTGACTACAGAGTTTATGAGGTAACCTAAAGTTCAAAAAGGAAAGAGACACGTACCTTGTTGGGTGATCCTTTTGTAAGAATCACTATGACCAGAGTTAATGAGGTCTGGGCAGTGCTGGAGACATTACAACCATAGTTGATTTAGTTTAGGCAGTGTTGTGAGATAGTAAACCTTTGCTCAAAAAATGATGTGAGACATTAAACCTAAAGATAATTTGGTTTAGGCAGTGCTATGAGACATTACACCCAAACTTGGGCAGTGTTGTGATACATTACACTCAAAGATAATTTGGTTCAGCCAGTGCTCTGAGATATTGCACCTAAACTCAGGCAGTTGCAATCGAACTTAAGCGGTGCTATGAGACGTTGCACTCGAAGATAATTTAGTTGGGACAGTGCTCTGAGATGTTGCACCCGAACTTGAGCAGTGCAGTGAGACATTACACCCAAAGATAATTTGATTCAAGCAGTGCTCCAAGACATTGCACTTGAACTTGAACAGTGTTGTGAGATATTGCACCCAAAGATAATTTGGTTCAGGTAGTGCTCTAAGACATTGCACCTAAACTCGAGCAGTGCTGTGAGACATTGCACCTAAAATTGATTTTTGGAAGGATTTGTTGTTAATGAGTTACCACCTTCACTACCTGCAATGAGTAGATAGTATTACATTAAGACTTTTGTGAGGTTGTCTAGAAAATTTAAGTTGTCCTCTGTGTAGAAAAAATGAAGTAAAATATGTTAGTCATTAGAAGTTATTTGCAATAAAGATACATGTTGCGTATGTGTGAGTTCATTTTTTGAATTCATGTCATGGTTTTGAAAAATATAATTTTTTTATGTCTTTTCCTTATTGATCTTCTTTTATTTTTCCTCTCTTATTATTATGTTCACATATTATTTATTATTTATTTTATGCTACTTTATTTTGTTTTTGTCTTTCTCTTTTTCTTTCTTTTATCTCTCTTTTTTTATTATTATTTCATCTATTTTCTTATTTCATTATTTATTTATTATTTATTTTTATTTTTTATTTTATCATATATTTTATTATTTTATTATTTTATCAATGTTCTATCAAAAGAATAAAAGCAATGAATAAAATATGGCAATTTCATAAATGAATGCTTTTTTAGTATAAAAATTTTGTGTCTTAAACTAATGTGTATAGGAAAATAAAATAAAGTAAAGTAAAACAAAATAAAGGGCTATGGAGCCGAGGGCTGTCTTTAATCCCTCAGCATCCAGAGCTTTGCCTCCATCGCATCCAACCTTTTAGCTATCCAACACTTAGACTCCTCGATCCTTGTGCTAAGGTCAGTGTGGATGAGGTGGAGCTGCTCCATCATCCGAGTCTCCAAGCCCTAAAAAAGAGACTCGAGTGATGATGAAGGAGGCATTAAAAAAGATGAATCCACCTTGTCGGTCTGCTATTTTTAGGCTAGCCTCCCAGGAGACAAGTCTGCCCCTAGCAATTCTTTGAGGTTAAGGGTAAATTGATCATTTGCCCTTTGCTGCTCCCCTGCCTACTGATCCAACTCAGTAGATGCTAGCAGCTTGTAGCCTACTAGTGCTTAGGGATCGGCCCTCGCTATCTCGATGGTAATGCAAGTGTCTCAATCAACCCATAGCTTTTATCTAAGAGACTAGCCAAAGTGTTGCTTTGGAATGCCTAGCCCTAATAGAATGGCAGTGACAGCTCCTCCGATGACAATCCCTTTGTCTAGGGATCAGCTGGCCCCATGAAGGTGCTCATGAATGGTTTAGGTCGAGTTGAACTGGACATTATGCTCCATGGCTTAGAGGCCATACAACTCGGTTCAATTCAACTATCTAGAGCTACTGATTCACCTTAAATAGCTAATGGTGAAGACCTGATGTATATAGTGGTGGACTAGGTCTCTAATGGTGGATGCCTTGGTTCGACTGGCATTGTAGACTATGCCAAGCTAACTAATAGACTCCTAATGCCCATCTAGGTTCTTAAGGACCTCTGTGTCTCTATCGGTGGGCAGGTATAACAACTCGATAAACCAAAGGAAAGAGACATTGAATCTAGTCCCTAGTGTGGCAAAATGGATGGCAAACACTTGAATAGGCTCACCAGAATGGAAAGGTACTTAGAAACTCCAATGTGATGGTCGGATAGGTGGCCTATCTCTACAAGTAGAATTCTCACCATCCCACCTAGGCAAGTAGCTCATCCACCCAATCTAACACCCCCAAATCTCTAACGTTTAGGTGCACATGTAATGGCTCCCAATCTAGGTAATGGTGGCCAGGCATCTAAATCGCTTGACCTTTTTATCAATGAGCCAATTAGACACTGCCATGTGTTTTAGCACAGGTTGATGGCATGGGTGACTTTGTTGTCATGGTGGCATAAGTATGCCTGTATATATATATATATATATATAT
>CANXYI010408260.1:0-11348 GCA_948208565.1 Hura crepitans | reverse complement strand
CAATCATCATTCACTAACTAACAAAACGTAATATATAATATTCCAGCAACGCCATCTGTCTTGCATTCTTTTCAACTTTTGATTTGAGGAGTCTGTTCGAATCATCATATATTTACAAAACAGATTGTAAAAGAATGCAGAAACTGCGAGCTTCTGCAATAATTTATATTATCATTTTCTTACTAAATATTTGATTCAATATTAAAATGATGCACTTCATAGCTGGCAAATCAGATAGCAGATTTCACGTTTGATTTACAAAAATATTATATCTACATGGAGAGCGGATGGATGGAGAATCGGACTCTGGTAACCGGAAAAGGTTCAAGGAACTTTATTATAATTGCAGGGGATATCTGTGTGTGTGTGTATATATATGAATCAAAATTGCAGTTGAAACTCGAAACGGATCAATGGAGAACCAGATAGCAATAGTAGGAGCTGGAATCAGTGGTCTTCTTGCCTGTAAATACGTACTCTCAAAGGGCTTTCATCCCATGGTTTTTGAAGCTAAAAGCAGCATTGGTGGTGTTTGGACTAAAACTGTGGAGACTACAAAGCTTCAAACTCCTAAGCCATTTTATCAGTTCTCTGATTTTCCATGGCCACATTCTGTTACTGAACTCTTCCCTACCCAACATCAAGTCTTTGATTATATTCAATCCTACGCCACACATTTTGATCTGCTTAAATATATCAAGTTCAACACTGAAGTTGTTGGGATCAATTATGTTGGACCGTCCGATGAAGAGATGGAGGCATGGAGCCATTGGGGTGGCAATGGTGAACCCTTCAGCTCAAGAGGGAAATGGGAAGTTGAAGTGCAGGTTGCTGCAAGCCTTTCAACTCAGGTACTGTAACTCACTTCATGAATTTATTCATTAATGAAGCTCATATACATAAATTAAAAGAACAAAAAAAAAAACTATCAGGTATACAAAGTGGACTTTGTGATACTATGCATAGGAAGGTTCAGCGATGTGCCAAACATACCAGAATTTCCAATTGGGAAAGGACCTGAAGCGTTTAATGGTGAAGTGATACATGCCATGGAGTACAGCAACATGGATTTTCAAACTGCTAGAAATTTTATAAAGGGGAAAAAAGTTGCAGTTGTTGGGCTTCAGAAATTTGCAATGGATATTGCCATGGAATGCTCTGCAGCAAATGGTAAAATTTTAAATATAATATCAAATTTTATTTTTAGGGCCAAAAATAAATTTTAATCATTAGTTTTTTATAAGAATATTGCAGGGGTTGAGTATCCATGCAGACTGTTATACAGGACCGAACACTGGAATCTCCCTGATTATCTTCCATGGGGTGTGCCTTTAGGATATTTATATCTCAGTCGATTCTCGGAGCTTTTGCTTCATAGACCTGGTGAAGGTTTCCTATGCAGTCTGTTGGCCACATTTCTTTCACCTTTGGTAATTTTTTGTCTGAACTTTTTCACAAAAACCTTTGGTGAAGGATATTTTCTATTGATTTATTTGTTCAAAGTTAAATTTATAATTTAAAAGATAAGAATTGTGTAAGAGGATTGATTAATTAAG
Organism: Hura crepitans; assembly: GCA_948208565.1. Classification (NCBI taxonomy): domain Eukaryota; kingdom Viridiplantae; phylum Streptophyta; class Magnoliopsida; order Malpighiales; family Euphorbiaceae; genus Hura; species Hura crepitans. Next base: position 9,792 of record CANXYI010408260.1, on the reverse strand, counting down.
GTTTTTGGGATGCATATATATTACAGAGATGGGCAATTTCAAAGTTCGTGGAAAGCCATATAAAGAAGAAGCTTCATTTAGAAAAGTTTGGGATGGTTCCAAAGCATAGTTTTCTTCAGGAAATAAGCTCATGCACAATATCAACAGTTCCTGAAAAGTTTTACGATAAAGTTGAAGAGGGAAGCATTCTACTGAAGAAAGCTCCTAATTTTAGCTTCTCCAAACAAGGTATTATTGTTGAAGGTGACACCCAACCATTGGAGGCTGATCTGGTCATACTGGCTACTGGATTTAGAGGTGACATAAAGCTCCAAAATATTTTTGCGTCCAAACAATTTCAGCAATGCTTCATTGAGACTCCAAATTCATCAGTTCCTCTCTACAGGTTTGCACTTTTTCTGGTTGGTTTGCGTATTTCTAGAGATTTGGTATTCTCAAGTAGGACAGAAGAATATAACAATGTGGCAACTAATTGAATTGAGATATTAATATTGTTTCAGGGAATGCATTCATCCCAAAATTCCACAGTTGGCAGTGATTGGATTCTCAGAAAGTGCAGCAAATTTGTACACGTCGGAGATGAGATGCAGATGGGTAGCTGAGCTTCTTGATGGGAAAATTAAGTTACCTGCCATGAAAGAGATGGAAAAAGAAATTGCCAAATGGGATGAATATAAGAAAAAATATTCAGGACCATACTACAGAAGATCATGCATCGCTGCCCTTCACATATGGTATAATGATCAATTGTGCAAAGACATGGGTTGGAATCCCAAGAGAAAAAATGGCTTCTTTGCTGAGTTGTTCCACCCTTATGGACCCATGGATTATGTTTCGGCATAATCACGTAATAAAACAATTTATAATTATAAAATAATTGAATTATTATCTTATTACAAATATTGAATTTTAAACTTTTGAAATAAGAAGGTGTATCGGTACAATTAATCATATCATGATGAGGCTATCAATGGAGTCCATCTAACATGGCATATTAAGTTGCGATTCTGTGTAAAAAATTGCATATATTTATGCTTTGATTGGTGAATAAAGTGGACATTTTGGTGTTTGAGTATTTTATAACTCAAAGAATCACATATTATAATTAAATTAATTAATGAGCACAGCTTTGAATGCGAAAGATGGATCTCAAACCCATTAAAAACGACGGCAATTGTACCCACCAAAGAAATAATAATAAAAAAAAAATTTGTAAGTGCTAAAAATTCTGTAAACTTCAAGATCAAGAAAGCAAGGAAGACATCATCATGCAAAACGGGTAGGGAGACAATTTATTGGCATAAATTTTCAAACTTGTCACAGTAGCAAATGCTTTTTTGAACAAGAAACATTGAACTCGTTGCTTGCTTTAGTTTTCTTTTCAGACTTTTCTAACAAATTCTAATGTCGGTAAAGTTCCCGGATTTTACCCTAGAAAATTTTGAAGGATCACTTTCCCTGAAAGTTCTTATCTGCTCAGAAAATTTTCAACACTATATTATATATTTTATGCCGAGTCAACATTTTGGATAATTTTTAATGCCGAAACCAAGCTATAATTAGTCTAATTGTAATGTCAAAAAGTTGACACGAAAGCCCACATTCCTCAATAAACGTATCCTCTCAAAACTTGAATTTAACCCCAAAACTATTAGAAAAAAAAAAGCTTCATCATCACGAATTTAAATTAGTGAAATTAATGAAATTTCGAATACCTAATGATATTAAAAAAGAAAAAAAATCATATGCTGAAGTTTAATCATGAAACTTTTGATATAAATTTCAGCGACAAGGTTAAACATTAAGGGCAATAATGAATCAAAACTTTATCTTGTCTGGCCTTTGTTTGCTTTTTTTTTGAACTGTATACTTTAGTTGATGCTCGAAATTTTCGAAAGGTTAAGAACACCGGAAAAATGTTAAATTCCTGCTGGGTTTTTGCCAAATTGTGAAGAGAACTGCCAATTAAGCTAGATAATTAGGAAAATATACTTACAATTAATAGATATACTTGTACTACTAATCCATGCTGATGTTATAAAAAATTGTACTCAATTAATACAAGGAAAAAAAAAAGAACAAGGAGAAACAGTATACAATAAATTAACATGATAAACATGATTAACGTGAATAAAAAAGAATAAAAAAGTTTCCAAAAGAAAATGAATCCAAATCTACCTTTTATATCCACCAAGTGTGAAACATTAGATCTAGTTAATGATGGATCATTAATTATAAATTATTAAATATATAAAATAAATAAATTTTATATATTTAATATTTATAATTAAATCGATTTATCATATTACATGTATTTAATCTAAATAAAAACTTTTCATATAAGTAAATAAATAAATAAAAATGTGTATATTTAATTAATGTCAATGATGAAAAAGATTGGAATGAAGGTTATTGGAGTGGCGGCTATACTGATATCACCGGGTCCATTGGAGTAAGGTACACGCTTTATAATATACATTAAATTCAATTATTAATAATTAATAATTATAAATATCAAAAATTAAATTTAACTTGAATTATATATCTATTGCTGTATATTATGCTCACTGGCGCATACTACTTTTGACCACGGTACACCATGAAAAATTATTGAAAATGCCTCTTATACTTTTTCGCTCAAACTCAAAGAAGAAGCAACCAAGAAGCTTGGTGCTACCTTTTTTTTCTTCTTTTCTCGTACATGGAAATCTTTGTAAGATCCCCCAGAAATTACTTTCAAGTTGGTTCTACAGGTGCTTGCCCAATATTAATTTCATATATATATATGACGGTAGGGTATCGTCATATACTTTAAAATCAAGCAAGAAATGATCCACTTCTTAGTGATCAACGGTCACTATTGTGGAAAATAGTAAACTAAGAAAAAAAAAAGGAATTTTGAAAAACATGCAATTCATGTTCAATTTCCAGAACGTTGTAGGACTGAAAAGGTATTATATGCTAATTGATTTTGAAATAATGGTTTAAGCAATTGACAGTGAAAAAAAAAACAGAGAAAGCAGCAAGAAAAAAGAAAAATGGGGAGAGTTCCTTGCTGTGAAAAGATGGGGTTGAAGAAGGGACCATGGACACCTGAAGAAGATCAAATCTTGGTTTCTTACATTCAACAACATGGCCATGGCAACTGGCGAGCACTACCCAAGCTAGCTGGTATTTTTGCATTTTTATCTATAATAATCTTTCTAGCTAAATTGAATTATGATTTTGCGTTTTGGGTTTAATTTATTAATTGGATATATTTTTGTTGGTTATATATTTATAGGTTTATTAAGGTGTGGAAAGAGCTGTAGGCTTAGGTGGATAAATTATTTAAGACCAGATATTAAAAGAGGAAATTTCAGTATTGAAGAGGAAGAAACTATCATCAAGCTTCATCAAATTCTTGGAAACAGGTTTATTTTTTGCTATTTCTTCCATTATTAGTCAAGAGATGTGAATATTTGCAGATATAATATGATCTAAATCAAGTTAGCTAACTGCAGCTTACAATCCTACAATATGATGTATGATTATTTCTTTTGCTTTATAACATTATTAATTCAAATTTACATTAAGAAAATTATTAAAAGGGCGAGAAATTTAATTAAAAGAGAAACCCATACTATTCCATAAAAAATTAGTTAATTAATTTGAATAAATCATGAGTTCATTACGACTTAAATTTATCGTATTTAGTGATTAGTTTATCAATAAAATTTTCTTTTCTAAAGAAAATTTAAAATTGTTATATTCAGATGGTCAGCAATAGCATCAAAATTGCCAGGAAGAACAGATAATGAGGTGAAGAATTATTGGCATACCCGTATAAAGAAGAGAGTACAAGAGAATTGCTCAACCCCAATAAGCAAAAACAGAACCGGAGCTGGCGATCACAGCACTATCCAACCAAGAATGGAAATGATTAACATTAATACAAAATCAATATCAGAGCCAGTAGTGAATTTTAGTGTCCGTGGCCATGCGCCACTTCTTCAGCAAGAGCCATATGCCCACCAAGATCATCAGTCGTTGTGCTCTGCCATTTCCTCAGATCAAGAAGCCATTAACGTCCTCAGTAATGTAAATGATATGGATTTTTGGTATGATCTCTTCCTGAAAGCAGGAAATTCCAAATAGATAATGCATGGAAATTAAGTTACACTATATTGTATTGCAATTATTTTTCTTTTTTTTAATAATTATTCATGTAATAAATGCTCAATACGTGTCTTTGTTCGAACTTCTTTGGCAAGAGCATGTTTCTTAAAATTAGGTGTGTTTGGATTTTCAAGCACACTGAAGTTTGTTCTGTAAGTTTGCACATAAAATTATAGTACTACAAATATTGTGATTTGCAATTGCATCAAAGGAAGACAAAGATGTTTTTTGCATCAGAGTTTTCTCGAAAACTCAAATACTCGTTCACGGTGGGACTCGAACCCACAATCTCCCGCTCCGGAGGCGAGCGCCTTATCCATTAGGCCACGCGAACAGATACGACGAGACGCCTTTTTTATTTTTCGACTTTTATAAAAATTAATTATGATATTAACTTAAAATACATTCTCTTTTGTTCTTCATTAATCATTAATTATGTCCTATTAATTTATTTTCATAATTTAATATCTAGCATATTTTTTTTATATTTGATATTTTAAAGTAATTAATAGATTGATAATCATGAAATCAATATACTAGCTAAATCTAACATGATAATTTAAAGTCATAATGCAACAATAATATTTAAATAATTTAAAAAATAAAGGCATTAAATATAAAATAAATTTCATCCAATGACTTCTCAAAATTTATCTAACTGTAATGCTGCACATCAACTCATGAAAAAAGCTCACTTATTTTAATTTATAAAGTATGTAACTTAAAAAAATTAAGCAACCTTACTGTGATTGCAGAAGACATGAATATTTGAAATTATTGGTGGAACCTTATCAGGTGTTCTTTCTGCGGTTTGTTTCTGTAATTTGCTTTGTCAACTACTTCTTTCAATTGAGATGTTATGAGGTAATTTGCATAATTTAATTTCTGTTTGGTTCTATAACACTAACACTAGGGTTTGAAATGGATTCCATGGACTCTAATCCCTTGCTGTGGATTTGTACTACCGGTGTGTAAAACTGAATCGAAATCGAAATTTTGATAATTTGATCTATTCGGTTCAGTTCTTTCGGTTCTCAATTTGTTAGGGTACTTTCAATTTAATCGATTCAATTCGGTTTTTGAATGGTAAAAATCGAAAGAATCGAATCGATTAAATTTATTAAAACGACTTCATTTTGAGCTAAAATGGGGTCATTTTGGAGTTTTAATATATAAAAAAATAAAAAAATATATAAAATTTTGATTAATTCCGTTTTTTGGATTCGGTTCTATAAAAAATAGGTTTTTTCGATTTGAGTCTCATAAAAATTTCGGTTCGGTTTTTAAAAATTTAAAATTTCGATTTTTTATTCTTTTGGTTCAATTCAGTTCTGTACCAAATCGACTGGTTGAACACTCTTAATTTGTACCATATTTTCTATTTTTTTTTATCTCAACTATCCATGAATTGCATTATTTGTTATGGTTTTTTTATTCTAGCAAGCAATTTATTGAAAAAAAATATATATATAACACTAAGGTTTGAAATGAATTTCATGGACTCTTCTTTGCCTTGGATTTGCACCCTTTCTTCAATCTTTTGCTGTAAGATCCATGAATTGTATGTTTTTCTTTTCCGGAGTAAGTAAATTATTGGAAAAAGAAAACTGATTTGGAATCAAAATATGAAATAATATAATATAAATGATTATTTTTCTAGATAACAACAGGTTCACCAAGTTATTAAATTACTTATTCTCAAATGGTGGGTATTAAATCATTAAACCCTATTATTATCTACCACAAAACTATGCATTAATAAAAATTTACAAAAAAAAAAAAGGAAAAAGTTAGATTATAAAAATCTCCTAATTTATTATTTATAATTAAATTTGAACATTTTATATATAAATCCAATAAATCAAAATTTAAATTTTTATAAAAATTTTAATGATATATTTGTTTATTTTATTTTTTTAAAATTGATGAAATACTAAGTTGATAACATCTTTTCTAATCCATGATTTTAAATAAAATATTGTCAACTTAGTATAGTTGATTAAAAAAATACTTTTAAGTCAATATTTTATAAGTTTTCGACCGTAAATTAATAAATTGACTGAATTAAAATTGTTATAAAATTAATGAGTTTCACTTTTCACAGATTTTTTTAAATAAATTTCACTATATGTTTATAATTCATAATTTTATTAATTTTAGGTAGTAAAATTAATGAAATGATTGAAGTGATTTTTTTTTTTTTTTACACAACTATTATAAAGAAAGGAAAATAAAATAGGGATTCCATTTTTTTTTTTTTACAAGGATTCAATGTAATTTTAATTCCTCAGACTTGAACGTCCGTACTCGATATAACGGATAGAAACTATCAGAAACCCTAAACTCAAAATTTCATACTGATCTCACTAATTCGTCAAAGCAATGGCTTTGGCGCTCTCAAATGCCTTTAAGTGCCCTAATCCTCAAATTGCGCCTAGGAATCGCAATCTGAAACACTCTCTTTCAATATTTTCTCCTTCCTCTGTCAGGTAAATTCATTCATATGGCAAAATTTGTTAGCTTGCTTATTTATTTGGACTTTAACTATAGTAGCAATGTTCATTTTATCAGATTTTCTAGGACATTTCCGGTAAATAAATGGGTGACTTGTGCCGCTGCCTCAGCAGGTGGAAGTTCTAGTCCAGACAGTGACTTCAATCCTTACGAGGTGATATTGGATTTTTTTTTTTTTTGTAATGAGAATGTTAAAGCTAAAAATGATTTGATTGCTAGTTGTATGGCTATTCTTTTGTTTCATCTATGTTAGCATATTTCAGGTCCTTGGTGTGAGCTCCATTGAAGGGTTTGACAAAATCAAGGCAGTCTATACTAAAAAGCGCAAGGAGGCTGAAAGGATAGGTGATGAAGCAACTGCTGCTAAGGTATTACTAGTCTCGAACTCTTCCTTTCGGTAAAGAAATTTTTCTTAGATTTCCCGCTTATTTTGTGCATGTGTTTTTGTGTTCAAAATGAGGAATATTGTCTAACTTTATAGATTTTGTGGTCTGTACACGTCTCACTTCCAGCTTGAGAAGGCGTATGATAAATTAATGATGGCTCAATTAACAAGTCGGAAGCAGGGTATGGCATATGGTTCTTTTAAGGTACAGTCTTGGTCATTTTCTTTCTTTCTTTTGAATCTCCTTGAGTTGACTTGAAAGGTCAATTGGCATATGCAGTTTTTCATGCTTTGGTAATTGTGCGCGAGATTGTGAGTTCTTTTGCTGGCATAATTCTGCATTTTTTCCTCTGACATTGCTTATTGTTCATGATATTTCTTTGTGTAATGCCTTCTTATGTGGTTATTGTCAACAGGACAAATCTGCGTTTTCTTCTTGATATTTTTGTTGGTATTCTGAAAGGATTAACTGTTTTCAGGATTTACTGCTGCCATATGGTGCTTATTGTTATGTTTATTTGTGAAAATGCAGGTTTCAAAGGACATAAAATATGCGGATAAACAGCCAATCGTACCATGGGGACCAAGGTCTTATTATCGCTACAGAAAGCAGTTCTGCTCATTTAAATATTTTGTTGTAAACTATCTGTATCTGTGGTTTTACAATTTTCCCCCATATATTAATCTTTGGTGCACTCACCATTATGGCGAGAGTAGTGTCGTGATTCTCTTTGTCAGACAGTATAAAAATACTTTATTTATCAATATCAATAAACTTTTTTGAAGGATATTTTACATGCTATGTCATTGTTATGATAATTTTTTTTTTTGACTCGTAGTCAATTTCTTGAGCATTATGCTCTTATAGTTGTAAAGAGCCCTCAAACTTGATAATCTTTTTATGCGTCATATAGTTGTTTCTTCAGCATTATTTAGGAGTCTCTGAGTTTTTGAGCTAATATGTGTCCTTTTGTTTTCTAATTTCTTTTTTCAGGTTCGCAAAGTCTACTGTCCAAGACATGCGAATCAACTTGGCAATTGCAGCAGCATTTGTAAGTAATGAGCACAGTTCCTTGATAAGAGACGAAATTGAGAATGATGAATTTTGTGTTTTGAGCTTGTAGCATGCTCGGCCTGTTGTTGTTGGTGGATTCTTTGATTGTCAGGATTTGTGTGGAAGTGGCATGTCTTATTTCCGATTATGCATTGATTGTAAATCGAACTACTAAGAAGTTAGAACATGCTCATTAATGCAATTCTTTTCTTAATCAATTACTAGGCATGTATGTTTAGCAATGCAGAATTGAAGCACTGGCTGCTGGGGCTTCATAAAAAATATGGTGTCCGAATTCTGCATTTATAATAGGTTTCAACACAACCTTTAAAAAAAAAAAAAACATGGCCATTCTAACTGCCAAAATGATTATTGCACGAAGAAATTCAAATCTGTTGGCCAATCTGATCTATTTTATTCAGCTGTAGTTTGCTGATAGTTGCAACTTTGGACCAAATTTATGTTTGTAATACTAGTGGAAGTTTGTTGCGATATTGTGTTTTCTACAATTTTGAAATTGCATTCTGGTTTTCAAAAAAGCCTCCATAAATGCATTCATGCTTGTCTGTGGGATTGGGAGGATCTATTTCAAGTGAGGAGAGCAGTTTCTGACCTTATTTGGTGTTGTAATACAGTCCATGATTCTATTCTCAATTGATGAGGTGGTGTTGTTTGGTTATTTAATGCATGAACGTAAATGTTGACGCTTCAGACCTCAAAATCTGTTTAGGAATTATGAATTTCGGAACTGAAAAATGTTCAAGCATTTGTTTTGTTCTTTAATTGATATGCATCCTCATTTTCTTCTTTCCTTCTTTTTCTGCAGGCAGCCTGGATTATTTTCAAACGAAATGCTAATTATAAACCTTTGCAATTCTTGGCTTTTGCATTTGTGTATCGGATCTTTGAGAAGTTAAAATCTTATGAAGCTCCTGTATCAGCAACTTATACAGTAAGTGACACCTAAGTTATGGCCTTTTTCCATGTTCCAAGACACCATTTGTGGAAGCATCTCTAATCATTTCTCTTGAACTGCATGTTCAATGTTTGAATGTTGGAGATGATATTGCCTGCAGGAGGAGGGTGAAGATGATGGTCGGGCGCTACGAATGGGAAAACGGATTCTGCGTTCCCTTGCGCTTGTTTTTGGGTCTATTGCTTTTGCCTCTCTGGTAAGATATATTTTCTAACTTAGTGCTTCATTGAACAGAAGGTTGATATGGACATAGCTTTCCTTTTCAATTCTGGATACTTAATATGCACTATGTTCAGCAGTACGGTGATTAATAATAATATATCAATCGGAAGGAAAAGGATACCTAGTCATATGTGTGTGTCTGCATGCACACTTGCATATTTGTATTTTCTCCCCCTACAAGAAAGGATGCATTATCTTATATACTGTTTCATTTTATTGAAGTGGGTAAATAATGTGTGAATTTCCTACTCAGAGAATCCTAGCAAGTACTTGGTTCATTTTTGCTTTCCTCAAACTGATTTGGGCAAATGCTCAAGTTAGCTTGGTGTATTTAAATTTTCTTTCTATCAGTATCTGCAGTGGTCAATGAAAGGATTCCTAAAGCAGTCTTGTCAAAGGCAAATTAATTCTTTTTTTTTTGCTTTTCCTTTAAATCATCAGTTTCTCTGATTTCTCTGATTGAAGGTACTTTTCTATGAACTT
>CANXYI010408170.1:0-17267 GCA_948208565.1 Hura crepitans | reverse complement strand
GCACATTCGAGCTTGAAGCATTATTAGCTCTTGATGTAATGACAGTTGAGGTATTTAGAGATTCATCCTTGGTAGTGTATCAGACTAATGAAGAATGGACCATTCAAGAGGAGAAATTAATGCCTTATGTAGAGCATTTGAGATCTATTAGTAGACAGTTTGAAATGTGCATCTTTCACCGTGTTCCTAGAGATGAGAATTAGCTAGCAGATGCATTAGCCACCCTGGTCTCTATGTGGGATAATCTAAAAGGGATATTTATAAAAGTAGTAATTATTTCCAGTTCAGAAAAGCCTTGCTACAAGATAGAGCAGATAATGGAAATAGAATGGGAAGAAGATAAACCATGGTTTTGTGATATTTAAAACTATTTAGAGAATGGGAAATTCCCTGAAGAAGCTACAAATAGAGATAAGAAGGTATTAAGGAAGCTATCAACTCAGTTTATTGATGTAGACGGGGTCTTATACAAAAGGTAAATACATGGTCTTCAGCTCTATTTCTTAGAGGAGAAAGAAACGGAGAGCATCATGGAAGAAATACATGTCAAGTCTTATGGCACACACATGAATAGTTTAGAGTTAGCTAAAAAGATTATGTGCCAAGGGTTCTTTTGGCTTCCCATGGACTATTATTGTTTGAACTATGTACAAAAGTGCCATAAGTGTCAATAGTATGAGGACTTAAGACATGTGACAATATTAAAACTACACAGTCTGTCATCTCTTTGGCTATTTGCTACTTGGGGATAGATATAATGGGAGAGATACATTTGACAGCCTCAAATAGGCATCATTTCATTGTGGTAGCCATCAACTATTTCTCGAGATGGGTCAAAGTGGAATCTTTTAAGAAATTAGGGTCAAAAAGATGGCTAAATTTATAAAGAAAATTTTGATCTACAGATATGAGGTTCCACACCATATAGTTTCAAACAATGATGTCCAATTTCAAGCTGAGACAAAGGCACTACTACAAAAATATAAGATACAACGCCATAATTCCTCTCCTTATAGACCATAATCCAATAGAGTAGTTGAAACAACAAATAAGTCAAGAAGATCCTAGCTAAGATAGTTGTTACTTGTAAATACTAGGCTGTTAGACTTCCATTTGCTCTTTGGGGGTATAGGACAAGTATTCAAACTACAACAAGTGCTACTCTATTTTCCTTGGTATATGGGATAGATGGCATACTCCTGGTAGAGATTGAACTCCAATCATTAGGAGTGGATCTAAAAGTAGAGATTCCTGAAGTAGCCTAGGTTAAGCAAAGGTTCCAACAGTTGAACTTGTTATATGAGAAGCGATTAAAGGCTAATTATCACAATCAAGTTTATCAAAAAAGGATGGCATGAGCTTTTGGCCAAAGGGTGAAAAATCACAATTTAAAGGAAAGAGGACTAGTCCTTAAACAAATAAAGTCGTGTCTGACTGATCTGAGGAGAAAGTTCAAACTAAATTAAGAAGGACCATTCATCCTTAAGCAATTATTGTTAAGAGGTGCTGTAATCCCTATAGATTATGATGGAAATAAGTTCAAAGAGCTTGTAAACATAGACAGATTAAAACAATTCTATAGATAAAGATAAATAAAAGAGAAAAAGAAGAGAAAAATAGCCCTACGAGTCAAAAACCAAAAAATGGCGGCTTTGCAAAAAGTGGGTGCCCCAGTAGGGTGAAAATTGAAAAAAGGCACCCTATGCAACAATTAGGGGTTGAGAGAAAATAGTCAATCAAGAAAACCCACGAGGGTTGATTGAAGACAAGAGTTTAAGATGTAATTAAGATTTTCCTTAATTAAATGACAAAATGTGTTGTTGCATTAATGTCATGTTGTGATTATCATAAAATGCCAATATAATGCAAATAGATATGACCACTTTAATAAGCTTGATTGAGCATCCTATAAACCGTAGAAATAAAGATATTGTTATTACATTATCTTGTATATAAGTTCAAAAAAGCAATAAAAGACTATATTTTTAGATCATCTATCTCATTTTATGGTTTTCATCTTGTGTTTTCAACCAATGAGATCGGTTGTCCCTAGAAGAGCCGATCACCCAGTCCTTATGTGCTTCAGAAGTCTAGAAATTGCAAGTGACTTTAGGAGGAATATTGGTCTTCAAGGGTAACCGCTTTTATAAGTTGTGATACATAAGAGCAAAGGTGACAGATAAATCTCCCCCTCTGAATGACAAAAGGCCAGTAACAATGCCCTAGGTCTGACCAAACTACCTCACATAGCGATCAGGGATGTAAAATGTAACTTTGTGCAAGCCGACTAGGGGAACATAACCTGATACACCATTCCATTGTACATGCTATAAAGAAATCCATGGGTTCATTACATTTATGATGTCATCAGTGCTGGTACTCATCCAAAAGACCTATTGCTCTATATCTGAAAAATGCCGCATAACAACACAAGGCAGTAAATGCTTGAGACTATAAGATTCAAGAACACAAGGGGGAGGATCATCCAATAAATGAAGCTTCTCCTACAACTAAAACTAAAAAAAAAAGATGTTAGGAATGAAAACCGAAAAGGGCTTCCTAAGCAAAAGCCAAGCTTGGGTTAGGGTGAAACCAGTGAAGGGCAGTTTATCCTTAAAAAGTCTATTGGGAATGAAAACTTGAAAGGGCTTTCTAAGCTAAAGGTAGACTAGAGAATAGGAAAAAAAACCCCATAAAAGGTATTCTATTTGAAAAAAAAAAACCTAAAGCAGAAGCAGGCTCCTATGAAAGAAACTAGCTTCACTAGACTGCACTGCATCTAGTCCCATTATAGTCTTAATAAGGATCGAGGGAAAGGGTTCAAGCCTTTAGTCAGGTTATTTATCACACTAAATAGCTAATAGTCTCTAAAATGGCCTTCAGAAGTAATTATGAGATATTTGGCAAAGAAATGAATAAGTATACACCCACACGTAGGGATGGGATGTCTGTAGAACTATTAGCATAGGTCAGCAGGGAATTCAGAAAAATTAGGTCTCTTTTTAAAACATATCTAGCATCTAATAAAAAAAGTATCTCGAGTGCATCGACCACCTCATATGGGTAATGGGGAACATAGTTGGGATAGCAAGGTGGTGTATCAGATGAATAGGGCACCTCTAGAATCGCAGCAAATTCTTTAGATAAAGGACAGTTTTTAATAAGAAAATCAAAAAACATGAAACTGTAGGTCATAAAATAGGTTGTAGGCTTTGAAAAAGACAGATCAAGTTAGACCCGTAGGAGGAATTTTGAGCCATTAAAAAGAACCAAAGTAGAAATTGCCTAAGTGAAAGGAAAGTCAAGAATTTTGTGAAGCTTATGGAGGAATTTGTAGCCTATTGGAACAAAAAGGAGGAAAAAAAACTCGAGTAGCATAAGGATCTAAATGACTATTTGCTATTAAGCTAAAATAGCTATTTCAGTAAAGCCAAAACAGTTATTTCACTCTTCTAGGAAACAGCCGTTTAGCACTTAAAATGACTGTTTTGCCCTCAACCTATAAATTCTCATTTTTTCCTTTTTTTCATTTTTCCTAACTACTATCTCATCTCAAGATTTTCCCTCTCGATACTACTTTCAACTATTACTTTTTACAAAAATGCCTCCATAATGACAATTCAGCCATGTTCAATGCCAACCAATCTCAACACATGTGGCAATCCCGGGATGGTTAGATGTTGAGGAGGTAAAGAGATTTCACTGCCTAGCCTCAATGACTTTTATAGGGAGCCACTACTTCTACACCAGGACACTATGGGAGTTAAGGGTACTCCCCAAGGCGGACCAGCTGCTTATACAGGTGGGCTGGTGTGACTTTTATTCCCAGTGCCACACCATATATCACAAGATCACCCTCCAGTTCCTTAGCACTTTGTAGTATCACTAGGCACATCCCACAGACCAAACTACTATCTAGTTTAGTGTTCTCAGTGTGCAATATCAACTCTTACTTTTACAGTTCTCGAAGATCCTTCGCTTGCCTACTAATAATAAGATGGAGATTCCTGAGTGCCTCGACAATTATTGGACTACTATTGGTCTAGTTGGCACCTTTTATTAGGCCAGCAAGACTAAGGCCTCCTCCATTTAAGACCCATTTCACTCCTACCTGCACAGAGTATCAATATTATCATATTTGTGGTCTAGTGGTCAGGTGAACTGGACTGAGGGCCCTTAGGTGATGGAGCACAGTGTCCAGTTCAACTCGGCACTATCGATATTAGAGCATCTTTATCAGGCCAGCAAGTTTCTCGGTAAAGAGATTATGGTGGGCGATCTTGTCACGGTTGTCTTAGTAGGATTAGGCATTGACCTATAGTATATGGGCACTCCTATTTGGTAGCAATTTTAGGTCAACTGGGAGACCTGCTTCATGATCAAGATTGCGACACCCGATCGCACATACCCAGTTGAGTATAAATTCTTCACATTAGAGGAGCTAGCAGAGCACGGTGAGGTACAACTTGTAAGCTTAGACCGAGAGGATACCCAATTTGCCATTAACCTTTCTAGCTACTCGACGATGACTTGGGCTTTACCAGTCCACCTAAGTGACAGCGATAGCAGATAGATGAGGCTAGGCCATCCTCAACACCTCCTTTAGAGATAGCAGCTATAACATTCAAGTCCATGCTTTGAGGTATGAAGCATGCATATTAGAGGCACTCTATGTGGTGATATAGATCTAGGTGTGAGGATCGAGGATAGACACTGTGAGCTGACTACCAAACTTGATTCATTAGAGGCCGAGATCCAAACCTTACAATCGAGATAGTTGCCTCCCCTTTAGCTCCTTTTTCCCTTCTCTTTTGTATATTTTATACATATTAGTTTAGGACACCAATCATTGTACTCAAAACATTAAAATTTATAAAATTACTATGTTATGTTGTTATCATCTTTGTTGCATTTATTATTTGGTTGTACATAAAAATAAATGAAATAAACAACTAAAAGACGTAATAATAAATGCTTAATAATTGAAAAAGGCATCAATGAATAACAAGTAGATGAAACAAAAAGAATGCAAAGGCATAAAAAAAAGAAAGAAAGAAGAAGAGCACTCACACATAACATGCATCAATGATACAATTCAATTATAGTGTCTAACATGCTTTAACTCTATTTTGCAAGGGGTATTCTTCATGCAGTGACTAACCAATTCATAATGATTGCTTAGTCAGTTAGTAGAGGCAAGCTACAAAATGATGATAAAACTACAATATCACTAAGTTCATGACATTCAATGTGCGACAACATAAATGTCTATCAACCATTTGCTATGTCTTAAAGGGCAAAAAAAGTGACACATAGTTAAATTGAAGAAATTTATCAACTTCAAATGTAATATCTCTAGCACTGCCTGAATCAATTCAACTCTAGATGCCATGTCTCTAGCATTGTCTAAAGAAAATCAACTTCAAGTGTAATGTTTCCAACATTGCTTGAATCTAAGCAACTTCAAATGCAATGTCTCCAATACTGTCTGAAGAAAAATCAACTTAGGGTGTAATGTCTCCAGCACTGCTTGAGTCCAATCAACTTCAGATGCAATGTCTCTAGCACTATTTGAAGAAAAATTAACTTTGGGTGTAATGTCTCCAGCACTGTCCGAAGAAAAATCAACTTTTAGTGTAATGTCTGTAGCACTACCTGAATCATATTAACTTCAGATACAATGTCTTTAACACTATCTGAAGTAAACAAACCAATAATAGTAGGTGTAATGTATATAGCACTGCCTAGATCATATCAACTTTAGCATTGTCTAAGGCCAGCCAACGACAAGTGTAATGTCTTTACGCATTATCTAAGTCAATACCGGATCACTTACAAAAAGGGTCACCGCATGAGGTACGCGTCTTTCTTTTTATGAACTTTGGGTTACCTTACACACTCTGTAATCGCCTCTCCAAAGTTGAGGGCAATTATAGACATTAGGTTTCTAGGGCTCCTATATTCGGATTGCCTAATGATTAATAAAGGATAAAATTTTCGATAATTAGGAATATTAATGTTTGATTCAAAGATCTCTTCACTCAAAGTTTTAAAATCATGATTAATTTTTTAATATAAGCCCTTACTCGACCCGAAAAGCTAGCAGTGCAACTTGAATTGCTAGAAAAATAGGCGTCTATAGTGGACTATGGGCTTGAGCCTATAGGCCTAAGCCCGATGCCCAACACTGATGCCATGAGAGGGTATGGGGAGCAAAGCCCCTCGTGGTATAGAGCATTTGAAAAAGGAAAAAATGTTTTATAATTAAAAAATTGCATTTTCAAGCTTTTAAAACACGAGGGGCAAAACTATGTCATTTTGTCCCTGAAACGACCATTTTGTGTTCTTCAAAAATGGATGTTTTAGAGGCAAAACGGTCATTTCAAAAGCCAAAATAGTCATTTCATGTTTTCTTGAAATGACCATTTTGCCTCTATTAAACGGCATCATTTTGCCAAAGATGTAAAATCCGGATAGAATTCTCTTTAAGCAAATGATTGTTTTACCTCCATAAAATAGTCATTTGCCCTAAAACGGCCATTTTATCCTACCCCAAAATGATCGTTTCATGTCTCGATTTGCATGTATAAAAGGAGAACCCTGTGTTAGTCCAATGAGTCGACTTTTTCTCGGTAAATGCACGCTTAAAATGTAAAAAAACACTTTTCAAACACTATTTTTCTTATTTTTAAAGGTTTTTTTAAAAAATTATTTACCTAATTTCTCTCGAGTTAATCGAAGATCATTCCCAAAGGCAATTATACACGGTGGATTAACCAAATTCTCCCTTTTTTCTTTTATTGTTTTCTCCATCTACCAGTCAGCGCGTGGTGCCTTTTTATTTTATTCTATTTGTTGTCCATTTACTAGTTCAATGTGATAACTTTATTTTATTTAGGTACTCATCTACTAATTAGATACAGTACCCTCATCTTATTTGTTCATTATTAATATGTTGTTCTTTTGTATTTTTTATTCAATTATTATTTGTTCTCTTTTCACATGTTATTTATTTTTATTTTCTTTATTGTTTATTTTATGTCCTTTTATTTATTCCTTTCGTCAATTCTATTATTTCTTCCATATTAACATTGTGTATTTTATTGATTTATTTTATTTACTTAATTTTATATTCTTTTTATTGTTTTGTTTATCTTTTTATTCCATTATTCATACTAATATTGTGTCTTGTTGTTATGTGAGTTGTTTGATCTTTTGAAAGTTTGATTGACCTTTCTTTTTATCCTTTTACCAAACAAACAGTGAAGTAACTTTTTATTATTCCTTTATGTTTATTTCTTGCTATTTTTATTCTTTGTTTATTCTCTTTACCTTATTATTATTATTATTATTATTATTATTATTATTATTATTATTATTATTATTATTATTATTATAGATAATTTTTATGTAATTTTTATTTCTTTTTTGTTAGAATTTTTTAGGTAATTTTCATTCCTTTTTGGGTTAAAATGCATTTTAAGTAATTGCTATGTAATTTAATATTTATTGTCATTATTTCTCTATATTTTTTATGAATGTTGTAATAAGTAAAAAAAGATTTTTTTACACGTTATAAAAGATAACTAAATTATTTTATATCTAATCAATTGGTGTTTTCCTAATAAAATGGATTTTGATTTTTCTTTAAATAAATATCACAAATAATACAACTTGTTTTCTAAAAATTGGCATGTAAGAACTAAAGTTCTCAAGATAATCAATTACCTGGTTTGATGTATGATATTTTTCAATTTCATGTATTTCTTTTGTATGTTTGTTTTATTATACTTCTATGTGATTGAATGCTTTATTTTAATTTCGAAACTTGTTTGAGAAAAATGATAAAATTATAAATTTAAACTGAAACTTCATATTAACTTGAGGCATAAATAAGAGTAGGATTCTGAACCACTTTGGTTTTGGCCCTACAAGGTATTTTCCAACTCCGATTGGGTGGCAACTCTTACCTTGTGCCCAACTCGCTTTTTCTAGGCTAATCGAATAAGAATGACTTAATATTCCTCTAATTTCTTTCTCATCTTTTGGGAGTCGATATATGAGATTTAGATCGAGTCTTTGGTTATTTTAGTTCGACCAGCCTCGGAAAGGAAGGGTCGTGAGCACTCTCCTACATCTAACATGCCAAGACTTTATTTTTCATATAAATCATTATATTAAGCATGCCATTAACTCAAATCAACAACCCAAAGGCTTATAGTCATTAATACACATCAATTACATACAACATAACCTTAACATACACATTTTAACTCATTAATTCACACAAACAATCACATGGGTTATTATATACACTGACAAAAGATGTTAATTATATGTGGCATATGAACATTAGTAATGTGGTGGATGCATATCTAATGTATGTTATGAATTGTTATATGAAGCTTTGAACATTACAAGTGAGTTCCTGTAAGAATATGTGTTCTATTAATAACATGACCATATTTATGTGATGTATAAAATGCTTTCAACATAATAAGGCTATGATTGCCTTATATATGTGATATTGTATACACCACTAAGCTTTATGCTTAGTGCATCGTTGTTTTTGCGATGGTTAGAATTATGAACGGATTAAAGCTAAAGCCTCTTACACTACGAGAAAGATCAAGACAAAGCTGTTATTTTAGTATATTTTGATTTCCTTTGTATAAATTATGGGATGTAGGCATAATGGCACTCATATGTTGTATAAAGGGAATTGAGCCTAGACTAGTTTTTAAAATGTTTTGTAACCTATATTAAAATGTATTTACTATTATATTATGTATCTAAATAGCTTATACTGAATTTTTATCATGTTCATGTTTTGAGATTTATGTTTTAAAGAATGTTCTGTGATGAGATTTTAGGAGGATCATGTGACACCCCTTAACCAATCAGTCGTTAGATCCGAATAAGGAGCGACACACAACCATCATCTATATTATTACTTGTCCGTTTTACTTAAAATCTTTTCCTTGAAATCTTTTCTCAAATGCAACTTATTATATAAACTTATCAAAACCAGTTTTAACAAAAATCTCATTTAAGGTATACTAATGGGTCCTTGTGTCGAAAATTCGACAGCATAACAATTGTACCAAGACAATATCCCAAATAGTAACTAGCATAGAAACAACACTTCTAGTATATCAAAACACATCTCATCATCATCAAGGTCCATCTAACCATCCAAACTTAACATCATCTCAATCCCAAAACATATACATAATCTCAACATTATATCCAAAATCATCGCGTATAACAATCATTCTTATATTCAATCATTATTATCCATACCATTACATATACTTGTCATATAACAAACACATGACATACTCGAACCAACACAAGAATAACTATCTTCCATTAGTCCATAATATCTCTATATACAATCTACAATCCACATACTTTTATATATATATATATATATATGCAGGCCCATAATCCATACATCAATAGTACTTATACAATCTTATATGTTTTATTTGCATATAGCATACAAAACTGTATAGACAACATCATCTTTAAATAACCCCATGATCTCTATAGCTTGGAGGTTCTTCATTTTAAGCTATCCAATAAACTGCGCATCACAAACAAACGATGTGCTAAGCTTTACAGCTTAGGTGTATTCAGTATAGTATGACACATTCCTTTCTTTCTCCATTTATATTAAATACTTCAAATTATAAACATTCATAATATACTAGTCCACTATATTAAGAGTTAATAATACAACATATATAAAAAGGCATAAATAAACAAAACACTATCAAATTTTTTAGGATCAAACATACGTGACTTATAATATAAAACAAACATGCAAAGGAACGATCATCTCATTTGCATAATTCAATCACAAAAGCTCATACATAAGCATAATAATTTCATATACCTAATAATTACATACATCGTTATTATGCCTTGACTTTTATTTTAGCTCACACGCATATCATGCATAAGCCACGGTCACATAATCTTTATCTCATAACATGGTCATACATATCTCATCATAAGCATATTTAGGCATTGCAACATCATTCATAAATTGTCATCCATTAAGATCTAAAAACATCAACATTCAACTTATTACGTCACATGCAACTTTATGTATAACATGGCATAATTAATAGACATAACGCATCATAAAATCACGTCTTAATATAAAATTCATACATTATGAACTCTATGTAAAGTCTTCTTTAGGATCCATTTATTAGGCCTATACTCAAGGAAACATATACACTATGGATAACGGAGTATCAATAGACCATAAAGGCCCTCAGAACCATGCAGGCTCCATACGCATTAGACCCGAAGGCCAGTAATTAGATTCGAAGATCAAACACATTAGACCCAAAGGTCATAAATCATCATAAGACATGGAGGTCAAACATAGGGTATGCCAATATGACCCCCATGAACCTTAAGGTCCATCTACCAATATAGGTCCGAAGACAAGAATAATAGACCCGAAGGCCAAAACACATCACAACTCGAAGGCTATGTAAAACCCGAAGGCTACATAAGAACTCATCGGTTCATACATCACAACCTGAAGGCTATAGAGGTACCAAAGTATCCTAGCAGCTGCTATCACTCCTAGTTGACTGACCAACCTATCCGACTAGGTTGTTTACTTGTATAGCCCACTAACCAAATTTACTCTTAGTTTCACCTTTTTAAATTAAGTTGAGTGAATTTTATCTTTAATTTGGTCAATGCATGAACTTAGGAAAAATAAATATTATTTACCATTTATTAATCTCATTATATTACCATTCATGCAACATGAGTACCTTGATTTACACATCAACATATCTATCTTTTATGCATAATAAACATTATCATAAGTATTTTACTCACTTTTTAGCCATTCTTCCCGTATATCGATATTATAATGTCACAAGTACTCAATGAATATCTAAAGCACCCATCAATTTCCATATTAGGCTATTCGACCATATTATAAACTCATCGTGCATTATGGCATTTCCCAACTACCATATGCCATCCATATCATCATATTATCTTTCTCATGCCCATAATTCATATATATGTTCAAATAGGTTCCCATTATATTACACATCATTGAATGTTCACATGATCATTCTCATCCATATGGTCATATATTATTCATAGCTTACATAATAGGCACATACACATAACTCCATGCCATAGGTCATTTGGTTGTAATCATGACAAATGCCATATCATAACTCATGTTTTAAAGACACCTATGTCAACTTTCATCATAGCAAAAGCATACTTATGCATATATACACATTCATTGTCATACATGCATATTCATAATACATACATTATGCTTAACTTAGGTAAATTGCCTCATTACCATCTTTGCATTCCATACCACATATCCATACCATTACATAATATGCATCATTATCATTATAAAGCAATTTGGATAAATGCCATAACACATTGTGACATGGTCTCATTCATGGAACACACCTTATGATCATTCAACATGCCTTTATGATTTAGGCCTTCATACATAAAAATCTTGTTACAAATCACTCATACCTTTGGTTACTTTCATACATTTATAACATGTCTTTCTACATTATCTCATCTCAAAAACATATGTGTTATAATTAGAGTGCATGACTTAATTGCAATTATCATTACATAGCTTTGATAAAAAAACATCATTCTTCTTTATGTAACCTTTCATCTCATTTCATTATTATTGCTATAGTGCTTAACTTCATTAGCATATTACAATGCACATAAATATGACATAATTGGCCTTAAACAACACTAAGCATACTTAGAGGATCATTCGGCTTCATCATGCCTTACCTATACATATAGCTATTCTCATCATTCAACATAAAAATCATGCATAATATAACATATTAGGGCAACTAACTTTAACATAAGCTCATATCCAAAATTTATAGCATGAAGAGTTACTACACAATCACAGCATCAAACATGCACCATTCGGCCATCATGCAATACACACTCCCATCATTAATTAATCACTTCAAAGGCATTATCTCATACTTATATGCTCACTTAACACAATCTATAAGCATATAAATTTCCATTCCCATATAAGAATCACCATTACATATATAAACCTATACATATTTTAGCATTAGGGCACATGCATAGACATCACAAATTATTTTGATTACTCTTACTCAAAGTATGTACATAAACCATCATCAACTTGTAAGTCATAAATATAAGCTACATACATTTGACCACCTTAGCATGTCATGGCTATTTTACACATCGTTACACTAACTCAAGATTAACAACATAACCATACACTTGACCTTACACCATTCAACCATGCAAATATAGATAAGCATTATTTCATACTTCAAACAAGACACATTATTATTATGGCATCATGCATAATCATAATCTCATTATTTTTCAGTAACATTAAAGCCATGCTTTCATACAACTTACATCACAGAAGTGATCATAACATCATTAAGTCACACAACATAACCATTTGCCCACCATAATAAAGGTAACTCAAATTATTAATTGATCATCACAACACTTCATTACATGCTCATATACATTCCTAATACATTGACATTGCATTAAACATCATAACATTGATACATCACAAGAAACATACATATACATTTTATACATTAAACACATGTTTTTCAAACTCAAAATCATAGGCACACATACTATAAGGGATACACTTACTTGAATACCATCAAAATACTCTTTAGAGCATCCACAAACCTTCTCTAATCTTTTTCCCTTGCTTCCTCTTTATCTCCTCTTGAACATAATCTCAATCCACAATCAAAAAATTACAAAAATTATAATATGTTTCAATTCTTCAAATTAACCTTATATAACTCTTATTGGCATCCTAAAGAAACCTCAAAAATTATAAAACTCCGCAAATAGACCATTTCTCAAAACTTGGTTACTATTCATTCCATAATTTACAAAAATTCATAATAAATCATAGAAGCATCCAAACTTGAATCTAACTTGATAAATGTGTTCTTAGACACTTATAAAACATTAAAAAAAATGTTAAATCGAAGAAAGCTTACCTCCTTTAAAATTGAATTACTATTCACCCACTTGATCTTTCTCACAAATCCACCATTATTTTCTTATTTTCTTGCTACTATAGGATTTTAGAGACTATGGAGGGGTTGATTGAGGGTTTAGATGTGAGAGATTAGGGCTTTAATTGGAGGAATGAGAAGAAAATGGTGGAGAAGAGAGAGAGAAAACATCAGCTATTCGAAGAAGAAAAAGGGTGATTTTTGCACTATTCACCCTTGACTAAAAAGTCAAGTTAGCTTTTATAGAAAAATCTAACTTTCCCCTCTTTACCCCAATGGTCACCAAACTTTCATGTTTATATCCCATTAGTCCCTCATCTTTACTTCATTTTTAACTTTCATAATGACCTTATTTCCTTTTCAAACTTTATCCAGAGATGTCTCACAATTAATGCTATTATTCTGTAACATCAATACGAGTCAATTCCTGAGAAAAACCATTTATCCTCGAGAAATACTATTTATATATATACTTGTTATCATTCAATTTCTATTCAAATGTTCTCATTTCATCACCAAACTGTATTCATAGACAATTTAGCTCATTAACTCTTAGTCAATAGGGTTAAAAACCGTATCTCCATACTTGGAGTCACTATTCCAAACTTCGAGATTCACTATTCACAATCTTGCTCATTATCGCTCGTTAGATTTTTAAATGACCTTATTTATGTATCAAATTGTACCCACAACATACTTATAACTTTATCCTTTGATCAGTAAAAAATTTTTTATTATATCTCGAAAGTCACTAATCATGACCTCGAGTGTAACTATTCACTGTGTCGAGATTTTCGAATGTTACATATCAAAAGGATCCATTTGAGTTGAAAAGATGTTGAATGCATTTATAGAAATGTTTTTTATATATAAATTACTATTCATATTAGAGATAATATCTTGATATAACTGTTATACTGTCGAATTTTCAATACGATAATTTTTTAATTATTTTAAAAATCAAAAGAGATTTTCATTAAGTCCAAATTTTACAATCTTATTCATAATCAAATGCTTTTTAAAAAGTTCTAAATTTATACAGATTTTCATGAAGAATAATTTGAATATCAATTGTGTATCAGTCCTCACTTGGGTTTAGCTATAACACCAAAAATAACATCCCTTACTCAATTCAATCTTTGAAGTAAATAAAAAACATCACACAACTAAACTCACTTTTACAGTGATTGACTTAACTAATTTAGATTCTTAAAAATTCGCCAATACAATAGCTATCTGGTTACACTAGTCCAAATTTAAAAATCAGTAGAAAACACTTTTATATACATCCACTTACAACACAAACTCACTGATCCTCCTAATCATCCATACATCTAACATCAATACACAAATTGCTCATCTAGCCCTCATCCACATACTCATACAACATTCTATATTACAAAACCATACACCATATATCGAAATTGAGCAGCAGCAGTATCTGTCGATTATGCATTGAAGAATATGTATTAAAGAAGGATGGCTGTATATGAGATTATCGTCATATATGAAGATAGATCAACATAAAAGATTAAATGAGAAGAGATGGAGAACCTGCAGTTGCCTCTGCAGATTTTGCACCTTTCGCTACTACCGAATTATGGTGTAGTACCTCTTTTTGGTCCTCAATTTGGCAAGATCAGCTCCCTAACACCTTGATTGCCTTGCTTCTCTCTCGGTTTTACTGCAGAATTTCTTCAAAATCTCCTACCTCTTCCTCTAAACTATCGATCATGATGAAGCTTGGTTTCGATTTCCCCTTGAACTCGTCGCCGCTGGCTGCTCTTTCTCTAACTCGGCACTTCCTACCGATTTCTCCTTATTCTGCCTTCTTCTCATTTTCGTTCCTTTTTTTTTTTTCCATTTCTTTCTAATTCTTGCCTTTTCTTTTCTTTCTTTTTATTTCTCTTCACTTTAATGTGGTTGCCATTCATTATTTCAAGGTATCTTTTGGGCAAAATGTCCTTGACTCTCCAGTCTTATAATTGTTTTAACATTTGCCCTTATTTTTTAGGAAAATATCTTGGTTAAAAATTTCCTTTTTAAACCTTCTTATTTTATTTACTTCAAAAAAATGCCTTTATCTTTTGCCCTTAAATTCCATTTATTGAATTTTTATAATTTGTTCTTGATCTCCAAATATCTTGATTTCCATTCCAAAATTCCTTTCGAAACATTTAAGTATTAGCTTAAGAAATCCCTATTTCAATCCGAGCAAAAACATTGAAGTCCTGATTCAGTTCAAAATAATACCACTCTGCTGAAACGACTTTTATATTGATTTTTAATCACGCGAGAACCCCAATTCCAAGCAAAATTTTGCCACTAATATTTTTATAATAATATATCTATATCCCCTCAGTCCAATTAGAAATTTTTCACATTTCGGAATGCACTATACACATCCCAAGAAAACAGTGTTCATGAATCCCAGAATTTTCCGGATGTTACACCTTTTTTTCAAAAAAACTATGATACAGACATAAACCATCTTTAAACAGTTTTATGATCACTTTCATTTTATCATACATCACATTTCAAGACAAGTAATCAGATGGCTTCATCAAAATTATGATACATTACAATGACAATTTTAGTTGCGGAAAACAAAACATCTGCTAGAGAATTTTTTTACTGAATTGAAATATCCACCAACACCCAATGCTTACTTTTCATGATTGGCAAAAATATTGGACGCAGTTTTCTGCAATCAACTGAGGTAGCAATTTGAACATACCCTCTGCTTCTTCATACAACATATCATGAGCCTGTGCATGACTACAAAAAACTACTTCCTTCCATATTCCAAATCTTCCGTGAGCAAAGTAGGGGCAGGAACCAAGTGTAGCCCCATAAATCCATTACTTTCGTCTTCGTCCTCAACTCGACTCTCGCTTGTCTCCGAATTGAGCAGATTGATACTGCTGGATGCTTGTGCACTTTTGCGTGACTCCTCCAATACTTGAAAATACGCATAAGGCCCCCAACCTACAAACAGAACTTTCATAATACTCCAGATGAAGATGACAAGCTTACTAAAGTTGTGCTACGTATTACAATTTTGCAGTCGGTACACAACATGGGGCAGGCGGGCCATCAAAATTTGGGCCTATCGGAACCTTAAATCTAGAGGAAGTCTCGCTGCAATTATATCAAGATTGAAACTTTAAGAAGCCTCCACAAATGAAGCCATAAGACATAGATGCCACGACCGACATGGTGCAAGTTTATTACAAGTAGTAGTTCATAAAACATCACCAAGAAGTGCTCATCAGTTCCGTACCATTAACCAATTTCTGTTAGGATATCCATATGAATAAGAAACAGGATTAATGATCAGCTTTTATGCATTCCTAGGTATATTTGCCCTGAGCTGTTATATACCATAATTTCTGCAAGTCCATGCATTTATATCAGATAGCAGTCAATGACTGTCCTTATTCCTCCTGGCACCTCCCGCCCCTACTATAATCTTCAGAATGGAACATCAATTCTCTCTGTTGTGATTTTTGTTTTTCCATTGAAACCAATTGGCTCTAAAGACACCAGGTAAACAAAAACATGCAGATTCATTGACAAATCAACTTTCGAAGTTTTGACCAGATCTATAAAAGTAAAACCTGAACGACATTGTTAACTTGCTTCTCTATGATGGTTAAGCTATGTCAAATCCAGTAGAATACAAAATGCACATATTTCAGGAAACTACATAGTAGCAAAGAAGTAATAAAAGTAAATAACATTGTCGAAGAAACTGAACAACATAAGTGGTTCTTGTTCCAATATACTTCATTTTCTTTTTCTTTCAGGAGGAAAAAAGTGAGGAACAGAACAAAACGAGTTTCCAAATTCCATCACATTTCATAGTCCTCAAGAATATAGCATTGCAAAGACATAAAGGTACACTTTGTGGTAAGAACCTAGCATCTGTTTGTGCTGAAATAACTGAGTCTCATATATTTTGCTGAGGAGCATACCTTGAGGATGGTATGGTGGTGGGAAGAACTGCAAATAACAAAATGTAGCCACTATAAGCCCTGCAAAAGATGCCTCTTTGAGAGTCAGTGCAGTTAATTAATCATTGGATAACAAAGTATTTTCATCTCACTGATTAAAATGAAAAACACAGAGGCGCACACCTAAGAGACCTCCAGCAAAGACATCCTGCCAATGATGCCA
>CANXYI010408131.1:0-11457 GCA_948208565.1 Hura crepitans | reverse complement strand
AGACCTCAGGTGTAATGTCCTAACATTGCCTAAGCCAACCAACCATCGAATGCAATGTCCTAGCAATGCCTAAACCAACCATCCCCTGGGTATAATATCTTAGCACTACCTAGACCTCAGGTGTAATGTCCTAGCACTGCTTGAGCCAACCAACCATCGAGTGCAATGTCCTAGCACTGCCCGACTTCAGGTGCAACATCCTAGCACTGCTTGAATCAACCAACCCCTGGGTGTAACGTCCTAGCACTGACCAGACCTCAGGTGCAACGTCCTTGCACTGCCTGAGCCAACCAACCATCGGGTGCAACGTCTTAACACTGCCTGAACCAAACCAACCCTAGGTGTAATGTCCTAGCACTGCCCAGACCTTAGATGCAACATCCTAGCACTGCCTGAGCCAACCAACCATCGGGTGCAACATCCTAGCACTGCCCAAACCAAACCAACCCTGGATGCAACATCCTAGCACTGCCCAGACCTCAGGTGTAACGTCTTAGCACTGCCTAAGCATCGGGTGCAATATCTTAGCACTGCCTGAACCAAATCAACCCTGGGTGCAGCTCCTAGCACCTCCTAGACTGCACTAACTCCAGCCCCGGTGTATCTTACAGAAAGATCACACTCGAGATACATGTCTCTATCCTTTCTAAACTTTAGGTCACCTTACACACTTTGTAGTCGCCTCCCCAAAGTTGGGGGCAACTGTAGACGCTGGGTCTCTGGGGCTCCTAGGTTCAGTTTGCTTAATGATGATAAAAAGGATAAAAATTCCAAAAATGGATTTTTTATGTCCAAACCAAAAATCTCAAACCTTTGTCTAAAAAAAATAGAAAATGACCATTTTCTAAGAGAAAATGGCCGTTTTAAAGAAAACAGGCTATTCCCGTGAGGGGAACGGCCATTTTGGGCCCAGAACGGCTAAAATGACCGTTTTGACTATTTTGGCCCAAAACGGGTGTTCTTACGTGCAGAATAGCTGTTTTGGCCGTTTTGCTCCTAAAAAAGGTCGTTTGCCCAAATCGGGTATTTAGCCTCTGGAAACGACCATTTTGGCTGTTATTGCACTAAAAACGGCCGTTTTCAATACAAACTGCCTATTTTGTGCCTTGGAGGTCGTGCATAAAAGCCAATTAGGTTATTTTGAGCTAAGGTTGGTTAATTTGAGGAGAGAGAAAATATTCTAGAGAGAAGAACTACACAAAAATACTCTTCCAACTCCATTTTTTAGGTTTTTTTCCAATATTCAAGTATTGTTTTTAATCCGAGTCGGGATCTTTCTGAAGGCAAATATACCGGTGTGTTGACCGACCCATTTTTTGTCTATTTTTTATTTTTTTCTTTACCCTTTTTACCCATCTATTAGTTAGATGTGGTAAATTATTTATGCCATATTTTTGCATTTGTGAGACTACTTATTTTTGTTTAATTTATGCCTGTGCCTTTATTTTTCTGCTTCGCATCAAAAATATTATTTTTGGTCATTTAGGCTGATTTTATTTTTCTTCTTGCATTATCCATTTACAAGTTAGATTTAGTAATTTATTTAGGCCATATTTTGTATTTTTGTTACTGTCAATTTTTATTTATTTTCTATCTCTTTTATTTTTGATTCGCATAAAAAATATTATTTTTTGTCGTTTGGGCTAATTTTATTTTTCTGCTTGCATTACTCATCTACTAGTTAGATGTGGTAATTTATTTAATCTAACAAAAGTAGGCCCCACTTCTAACTAACTCTTTAGCTATTCACTCACATTTAGCCACATTCCATTTAAACAGATAGAGCTAGAATAATTTTACAGAAAAAATATGATTTTCTAAAATGCATTCTGTAGGGCTACCAAAGCCAAGTTTGGGTTTTGCTTTGATAATAATAGCAACACTAGCACACTTCTCTTAATGTCAATATAAAACCAGCCAAAAGTTTCATCAATTTCTCAAGTAGCTCAGTCACTTGGGATTCTTAAGAATAATGATTAAAGAATCTTCATAGAGAAACATTTTGTTGATTACTTATCCTTGTTAATTAGCATAACCTTCTTCTTGCCTTTCCTAATCTTTGGTACCTAAATAAGTGAACAAGTGGATTTACTAATAATGAGAAAGAAACTGTAGTAACAAGTGAATAGAGCATGTCCATGAATAATACTAAACTCAGTCCACATTTCTCTAACATTCTCAAGTACCGTGTTGTAATGTCGGTCAAAAGCTCTAACACGTCCAAGGAGTTTTGTTCTTATTATGATAATTAATGAGCACCTATTAAGTATAGAACGACAAAAAAAATTTAATCAAAAACCTCATTGGCAGAAGAATTCAAACATTTATCTAACACACATTTACTAACATATGGTCGCTGGCATGAAAATTTGAGGACCATACATTCAAATTACCTAATTGTTATTCTTGACACTCATCATGAGTACTAAAAGAGGTCCTGTATTGAACTTCTCCTCCTTATTTTTAGTACCCTAAATGTTACAAAAAAAAAGAATAAGAAAAGAATGTAGATTAAATTAAGACAAATAGGGAAATAGGACACTAGAAATAAATAGAGAATTTTGTGGTATTATAATTAAAATTGCAAAGAATTATGTAACAAAAAATTCCTTATGTCATAAACTTTGGAATATATGCTTAGTTAATTCAACAACCAAAAAATGCCACATGTGAGCATTGCAACCACCAAATATTAGCCAATTAAGTTATCATGCTTAAAAGAGCAAGGAAAATTGTGAAAACTAAAACTTGCTATCAAATACCCAAAAATTATCAGAACTACCATAAGTAAAATTCTACCTAAACAAGTAACTCTATACTTTAGGTATAAATAAACGTGAAAGAATTCAGTGGTTATTCACACCTTAGAAAAAGATTCATGCACAAAAAAATAAGATGAAAATGAAATTGATGAGAAAAAATTTGAGAATAAAAATGTAACTTACATTTTCCTCTATTAGCCGACTATTTACAAACCAAATATACACAAAAGGGAAAAAAAAGTAATAGTACCAATTTCCTTGATTTGAAGTTGAATGCTTTGTTCTTTGTTTAACAAGGCCAAAAGCTAAGTACACAATTTCCTTTTTAACTTGTTCACTCCCTTTTTGTATTTTGTGCTTGATATGAAATTTGGTTATTTATTACTAGACAAGTTAAAATTCAAGCTCTTTTTACTTTTCAATTTTGTTAATAAGATAGACTAAACTAATTATTAAAACCCATCAATTTTCTATTCTATATTACTAGCATTAAAAATCACCTATACCACTTTTGTAGGATACATTATTACAGTATCTATAAGAAGTTAAAACATATTAGAGAATGCTTTAATAAACCGAGAAAAAAATGATATGATAACCATGTCACTTGATTTGATTTGCTCACTTCAAAATGCTATTGTAACCTTTACATTCTTTATCCTGCTTACTTGTTATTGAGGATTTGTATAAAAATTTACATAACTTGATAAAGTAGTTCATTCCATCATATGCTGCAAGTTTAATTGCTAAGAAAATTCATAGTTAAATTGTTATCTTACAAATTCACAAAACATCTCAATTAAATGGTATTACAATTTATAAGATGCCAAATAAGAAAACACTATTTATATTAATGAAATTTTTATGCACAAATCAACAAAAAATGGATATGATAATAAAAAGATCTCATATTACAATTAAAGCCACATCATTTAATTCTAAAACTCTTATAACCAGTAATTAAAAGTTGCACGCAAAAACATTGCAAAGACAAAATCATTCACACCATTGTAAGCCCTTTAAAACCAAAAAAATCCTCATGAATGTCACAATAGAAATCAACTATGCATATAAAATAATAAAAGATACCTTTTGAAGGGTAGTGGCGAGTTCTCCTTGAGTGAAATTGGTAGTAGCTACCGTTGTGAGAGGAATTCTATTGTGAAACTAATATAAAGCCACATTCTTCTAAATGTACTCAGTGAACTAAACTTTAAAAATCAAGATTAAATAAAAAATAAACAAAAGAGAAAACACAATATGCAAATTCAAGTATTAAGGAGAGGAGGAAGGACTTGTCACCACTTTCACTATTGGCGCCAAGAAGTTAGTAAGAATCAAGTATCATAATCTTGTTCTCATTTGATTTGTGAACCAATGTGTTGTGCACCATTTAAGTATTAGGCATTGCTATAACGAAACCATCTCTGACCAATCCAAACATGTACTCTATTTTTTCTCCTTATTTGTTTATCAAATTCCAATTATAAAGCTAGTTTCCGAACTTAAAGTTCAAAGATGCAACTTGAGAAAAAAGAAAGAATATAATGGTGTATTTTTGAAATTTGAAACTTAAAAAAGAGTATGTTTGAAAGATAAAAATTTTACGGTAAATATTTAAAAAGAAAAATTAAAAATGATGTATATTATGTAATTTTCTCAAATGAATTTCTAATATTATGCAATATGTCATTACAATGACATATTCCATTAAAGTTAATGGGCGTTATTATGGTTTCTTTAAAACGTCAAGGGGCCTTCATCAAGGAGGTTCGTGGGTATTACCCGGATATTACAACTGACTTGAAAATTTATTTCTTTCATTAATTTCACTCTTTATAGATATTTAATTTTTCATAAATTGAATTAATAATATATAACTCTATAAATTATTTAAATAACTTTAAAAAGTTATTAAATTGATAAGATTAAAAAATTACGATTAAAATGTCAATTAATTTTATAATAATAAAAAAAAGGAAAAATAACAAAAGAAATGTGAATATTGAATGGTTGCACAAATGTAATAAGTTTACATATATAATATTAAAAAAATATTATTTGGTGATTAAAAATAATGAGTTGAATATAGTATTTGTGTTTAGGTTTGGTCGGTTTCAATTAGGTCATTAATAGGTTGGGTCACTTTTGATTAAGAGCCAAATTGAGTAGATTATTAGGTCAATATTTTCCATCTCTCACATAAAAAAATACTTATTAAATGATAATTTATTTATTTATTTATAACTAATTTAATCTCATAATAAGAAAAAAGAATTGATAGTTCAAATAATAAATTGGCATGATAATTAAATTTATATGGTATAAATATAACTAAAAATAAAAAATAAAAGTTAAAAATTTAATTTGTGTATAGACATAATAAATTAATACAAAAAAACATAAATTTTTTGTATGGAAATATAAAAATAAATAAAAAAAATTCATTGGTTGTTAGTAATACTGAATTTATGTATGAAGAGTGTTAAATATATTTTTCTAATTATCTTTTCTTTTACCTTCTCCATTACCTACATGACATGTGTTTATTTTTTAATTTATGATCACATACACAAATTAACTTGCACGCTTATTATGTAAAGAGTGGAGAAGATAAAAGAAAAATAGCTAAAGAAATAGTATTTTGCAATTCTCATTTATATATATAGTATATCTCAAAAGATCTAATTACACCTAGCCATTAAAAATAGCTATCCTTTTAATTAAAAAAATGGGTAAAAATTAAAATTTAATTTTTAACTTTGCGAAGAGGGTAAAATTTTCTTTTAAATTATTTTTTTTATAAAAGTTTATCATTTCGTTCAACATATTCATTAAATTTTGTCCCTATATAAATAAAATGCTTACATTAACATATGAAATTTTTAAAAATTAATCAAAATTTGTCATGTCATGTCTATGTGTCATTAAAAACTTACTTTATAACACTTGAAATTGAATTTTTTATTACCCAAATTTTTTTATAAACTCACTTTAACTCCGAAATTGAAAAAGGGTAATAAAACTATTTTTTTTTAATTTTTAATAACACATGGACATAATGTTGTGGACTTTGATTGATTTTTAAAAATTTTTGTTTGAAAATGTCACGTTAATGTTAGCATTTCATTTGTGTAGGGCAAAATTTTAAGAAATATGTTGGACGAAATGACAAATTAAAAAAAATGGTTTAAAGGCAAATTTTATCATTTTCATAAAATTAAAAGATAAATATTGATTTTTGTGCTAAAATAATTGATAAATAATAATAATAAAAAATACATGTTGACTTAAACTGCTATCTAATTTTTTTATTATAGGTAAACAGACGATAAGGTCCATGCTTTGTGGACCTTCAGTGTTTCTCAATGATACATTTTAACAATAATAGTAAGAAAATACTTATGTGACTTCATGATTGAGCTCCTTAATTTCTACATTTGTAAGTAGTTTTCATAATAAATACTTTAATTAGGACCTTTTTAATAATAAAATTCTGAATTTGTAATTATAAAAGTAGTTTTATTTTAATTCATGCAATAATAAAGTCCAATAACTTGATTTTGACAGATTCACGAACAAAATAATGAGTAAAGTTAATAAAGTAAAAAAATATTTTTTTATTAATTTTTCTTATTCTCTTTCCCTCTTCTTCTTCATTTCTCTTTCTCCCTCTATCTCCTTTTTTTTCTCCAACACCATCTGTATGTCTTCAATAATGTGATCTTGCCACCATCTCCTTTTTTTACTCATCCATGAGCAGTAAAGAAGGAAAGAATAAAAACAACACCACATTTTACAAATCTCAAAATTCATTCTCAACATTGTTCATCTATCATCATAAATTTATCTTTAAATTTTATAAAATAGATAACATTTTTCTTTAAACTTCTTTTTTGTCAAAAAATGCTATTATAATGAATTCAAAAATAAAAAAAAGCCTTTATATTTTTCTAAATAAATAATTTTTGCTCTTAAAATTTTTAAAATTAATAAATTTTACCCTCAAAATAATGAAAATTTAAGAGTAAAAGCTGATCAAAAAATAATTTTTATCTATTTTGAAAGTTTAGGGATAAAAACTGATAAAAAATAGTTGACAGATAAATTTTGATTTTTGTCCAAATAAAAATTGTAGAAAAAATCGAATAAGAGGAAAGATTGAAAAAAAAAAATCAAATAAAAGAAATAATGAAAGAGAGAAAAAGAGAATGGAAAAATAGATTGGAGATGATGCCTAAAGAAAGAAAGAAAGAGAGAGGAGGGAAAACATGAAAATGATATTTTTTTTTTCAATTTTATAGGTGTTTTATTAAAAATATTGGCAAATTTTGGTCATTGACTTTATTGTCACGTAAATAAAGATAGAATGACTTTTATGCTACAAATTGAAAATTGAAAATTTTATTATTATATGGATCCTAATTAAGAGATAAATTATAATAGTTGTAGAACTAGTAAGAATAACCAAACTAGTAAAAGTTTTCTGCGATGATAGAAACTGATGTGAGTATAATCATGACACATAACAAGAAGAGTGGGACCAAAGATGAGTTAGTATTGCCACATGGGCCAATAACAAGAGCAAAGGCCAAGAAGTACAAGGAAGCATTGCAAGCTTTCATGGGTCAAATGATTACAAGTATTGAAGTTTATAGTGATATGAATATTCTACCACACATAAACAACCATGGTGGGCCGAATTTGATAAGTGGGCTACACTCAAGCTTATTTAATTACTTCAAGTCAAAAGAGTGACTTTGGGCTACCATATACTTGTTAGGCTTTTGGGCTTGAGGAATATTAAAACTATTGGGCTACACTTTCAATGGACTTGAGCATAGGGAAGAGCCTTGTTTGGTTTATTAATTAATTATTATATTTTTAAGAAATTTAATTAGGAGTCAAACAAATATATCCCTTATTTTATTTCCTATTTTGAAAAATAAAGGTCTTATTTGGCTTAGCTTTAATTTCTGTAATTTTCTTTCTTTGTTAAAGGGTGTCATCTAAACATGCCTATTGCTTTTTATTTTCTTATTGAAATGGAGGTTGGTGTAAGAGGCCTATAAATAGCCTCATTGTTGGCTTGTAAAATCACAATTGAATTATCAATAATATTTGTGAGTTTTTCACATAAGGCTTGGCTTAACTTTATTGGAGAAGATAGCTTGTCTTTTTCTTTTTGCAATAAGAGTTGATTTTCTTCCAAGGTAATTTCTTTGGTGAATTTCTGTTCTTGTTATTTTAAAATCAACCAATTACTTGTGTTTCCATACATGTATTATTTGGGAGTGCAATAGGTTGGGGGTTTATTCTCATTCTTATTCTAGCCATATTGTATGTTTTAGGGGTTTTGAGTTCTTTAACCTTGGGGTTCTGCATTAGTCCTGGTCTAATTGGGACTCTATAAATTCAATTTTATTGATCTTCACCAATTGATATATCACTCATATACAAGTCAAGGGAGGCATCTAGCCATGCATCATGACTACCTAAGTGCTAAAAGTCAAGTGGTTTGACTTAACCCTTATATATATAGTTACGGTGCAATAAACTCCTTTCACCATCTTTTATCCTATCTAGTTTAGAGTATGGATTTATGTTCACTCAAAGCTTAACTAAGTATGTCTAATTAAGCTCTGAACATATTATTCTAATAATTTCACCTTTATTCTAAAAATACCTTTTGTGAATCCCATTCACACATGGGATCTTACTTTGGCCAAAGATTTTTAAATAAAGATTACTCATCAGAAGTATGAGATAAGCTCCCCACTATAATTTAGGGTTGTTAATCCTTTGTTGATTACTACCCTATCTTTAAATATATCATGCCATACCTAAGCACCTATTATATATACTTTTTATTCGAAGTAAAAGCTTTGGGGTCAAAATATGTCACTCCTTATTTAAAATAGTTAGTGATCTCAAGTCTAAGGATACTTGCACCACCGATATAATGAGATAATTTCACTAACATATATTAAGTATCCATGTAAAGATCTCATGATGGGTCTATAATGTACTTACTTCCCAAGTAAGCATCCACATGTTGACTCTAAGTATCTCTATACTTATAGCTTGTGAGAATTACTACTTGATCCAATCAAGAAGTATAACATGTGTTAATTTATCCGCAGTAACAATGTCCTATCTTATTAATACTATGATTAAGGATATTTAGGTATATCACATTTGCATGTAATAAAAATCTCACATCATGAACACTTCATGATTTCCTCTGTACTGTGATTTTATACAGGGACTTTATAACATAATTTAAGACATTACAAGTAATTATAAGTAATATATAAAAGTGTCATGATATAAAGAGAAATGCCTTTTACATCAATTCATAAGGTTTAAACACATGAATATAACCCTATTACATAAACTCTAGGGCATACATCTAACATATGTGAATAATGTTTCCTAAAACTTGGGTCACACTAATGATTAAATAGAAGTATTAATTATAATATAATTTTGAGTGAAATTTAAAGTGGAAAAGAAGTCATTTAGATGAGTAAAAATGACTGTCAAGCTTTACGACAGCGTTATGTAAATAGTGATTAGTTTTAGCTGAACCGTAAAATATTTAGTTTTTGCTCAAAAAATTTTAGGACTGATACAACCTGATACTTAAATATTCCAAATAAACTATTGGCATTAGAATTGGAATTTTTAAATATTGAAAAGTATTTTATTTTAAAACGGGCAAAGTTATAAAGCATTATTTTTATCGATTTTCCTCGATTTTTTAGCATGGGTTTCTAGAGGCTTACATGTCTTAATAGTATGATTTTATAAGGCATATAGAGGAATGAATAAGGATTAATTATGGGATGAAATAATTAAAATAAAAGAATAGATTAGGGGTTAAAAATGGATGATTATTGGATTAAAAGGGAAGAAATCATGACCATCTATTTTATTGACCAAGTCAAAGGTCAATATAATTTGTGTTAACTGATTAAGATTGGAATAGTAGCCACAAGTCTTCTTCCTCCTTTTTTCTTTCTAAACTAATAGTGTCCATAGGAGGACCCTCACCTTTTCTTTTATTTTTTTCCTCTTTCAATCTAACCCCATTCTTCTATTTTTAAGCCATTAATCAATACCTTTACAATCATTAGATTCTCTCTAAAGCAAGAAAGCCAAAAAAGATGAAAGATTTTGATAGATGTGGGTAGATGTGATTAGTAACCCAATTTTGAGGGAGTAATTTTTTTCTTCAATCTTATATTATTTTAGTGTTTTATAAGTGCCTAAGAACATATTTGTAAAGTTAGATTTGGGTTTTAGAGCTTATATGAATTTATATGGATTTTTAAGTTTTGCTTATAATATGTTTTGTAAAGGAAAGTGAGCAAAGAAAGAAGAAGGGCAAAAAAAAGGCTTAAGTAAGTTTTTATGGTGTATTTTGGTTTAGGTTATGTGTATTCAATCTAACATATGCATTTTGTGTGTTATACTATACAAAGTATTATGCTAGTATGTAATAAATGCTATTAAGTGTAACTTAATGTAATGTGTATATTTTTAGCATGATTGAGTATGACTAATGTCTAGTTAAAGGATGTGGTGATGAATTACATGTGTTAAGCTTCTTCTATATAGAGGCTAAATGCCTTTTGGAGCAGGCCTTAATAATGTTTTGTTTTAGTGTAATGTGATATGCTTAAGTAAATTAATTTTTATGAATATGAAGTAAGTCATATGCATTCTATTTAAATTTATCTTAATAATTTAAACAATTTGGTTAATGACATTATAAGCTAGTCGAAATCTTTATGAGGCTATAAGCATATATTTAGGTCATATGAAAGTGCTTATGCATGATGTTATTAATTTATGAGTTTGCTTGCTTGAAAAACCATAAGTGGTCGAAATGCTATTAATGGCTATAGTAATTGTGTTATGTCACTTGAAATGGCTTAGAAAGAATGTACTATTCATGATGACTAAGATGAGAAATCTCAAGTATGTTTGGTACCTATGTGATATTAATGCCATAATTCTTATGTATGAGGTATGATATGGTATATAGGCCAAAACAGCCAAAGTATGTATGCCAACCATTATGAGTATGGATGATAGCTTAGAGGTAAGTGTTCTTTGTCCTTTTACTTATCATAATAAAGCATTGAGATACCATACATGATCTATATGCATTATGCATAACATGAGAACAAGTGTAAATTCAAAATGAGATAATAAAGTGATAATGATAATAAGTATTGAACATGCCTATGCTGAAAGAGGTATGATGAGTTTAGCATGTTAAAAATGTACATTTTGTAATTATGGCTGAAAGGCCTATTAGTAAGCAAGATATTTGGTGCTTTATTCACATATCAAGAAATCATAATTTCTTCATACTCAAACTGTATGATGAAGATGTAATAAGTTTACATTGAGATATGTTTGTGTTTTACAATAAAGCATGCATGATAGTCTTTTATAAGGTTATATATTAAGTCACATAACCATAAAGTTCACTTCAATTATATTGAGAATAAGAAACATAAATAATTAGGATAATGCCCCATACAATTAGACAACTTAGATTATATAGGTTGACTGATCAACTAGGTAGAATTTATAGCTGATAGCGTACCCTTGAGTGTGAGTATGGCTTTTAGGCAATATTATGACCTTCAATTATGATATGATCTATAGGTTGAGTATG
>CANXYI010408119.1:0-10314 GCA_948208565.1 Hura crepitans | reverse complement strand
AACTCCATAATCCTTTTGATCACTCCAAATCAACACTCAACATCAACGCAGTCTTAACCTCGTAAAGAGACATCAATCATGAATAAAATAGTTCAAAACATTCAAAATAGGGTTACAAACCATTTACAGATCTTAAATTTTAAAATATAATTGTTTAGGCCAAAGACCAATTACATCTATCTTAAAAGTGCCTTTCTATTTCTATATATCTCATAATTTAATTGCATACATCAAAGAGTACCAAAAAAAAATTGGCCTTCTCTTATGTATTTAGATGTCCCAAGGCTTGGGCTTAATCATCCTTCCAACCTACACATCACTAATAAGATGATGTATTAAATCATGCATTATGCCACATCATTGATAAATATAACCATTATTTGTATTTCTTACCATATGTATAATTCATAATATGTAAGGTGCTACACAACCATACATGAGTTAAACATTGCTTAAAAAATCATATAATTCACATATAAGCATAAATCATACATACCACATACAAATTTAATAACTCCATGCTTGAAGGAGAGTTTATTATTATTCATTTCAAAATGTCACTATTATCTACCCATATGACTAAAACACATGTCCTATGGATAACGGGGTTGGGCGGCCAATACAACCTTCATGAACCCGAAGGTCCATTTACCAACATGGTCTATCTACCAACATGAATCCAAAAATTAAATATAACATGATGGCTATTATGACCATTTATGAACCTGAAGTTTATTTACTAATATGGATTTGATGATCAAAAATATGTTATCCTTCAGATTAGAATTAAAGTGGATCCGTAGACCAATAACATAAAAAATGCACCGTAGTGCCTTAATATCTTTTATTATATCGCTAGTGGATCGGTCAACCTATCCATTTAGGTTGTTAAGAATATGGGCCATTAAACATGTTTGTTTTTAGTTCCACCAATTGAAATGGCTTCAAAATAACTCTTACTTTTGGTAAGGCCAACAATTGACCATACCTGGGAAACTTAGCATACTCACGATATTAGTTATAATCATAAATATTATATTAATGCAATGCCATATTTATATGTCTACATTTACAAACATATAGCCATACAAGCTTAAATTATCATTTCCTACTCATTTTCAACATCTCATGATCATTATTGAGAAATTAACCACAAATGACCACTTATGCTCAACCTAAAGCATTTTTACATTAAGTGCGGTCCATTGTGACATTTTCAACCACTAAACTCATTTCATGCACAAATTCCACATCTTTACATCATACATCATAAAAGAATGGTTATAAAGCACAAATATTGTATATGATAGCACATAACCTCATACATATATATATTATATGCATTCATACATAATAATGCCATTTAATCAACATAATCACCATTATGTAAATAATGTGTCAACTACCATATTTAACATCTCTTTTAGGTGTATTATGACATACCACACACACTAATATGTCCAATAACATCTTTTAGCCATAGTGCTCCCACATACTAAAAAGGCACATTTTTCCTCATTTCAATACAACATAGCTATCATTCTAGCTAAAACTATCATTTTTCATATTGTACACATAAATTAAACAAGCACACACACTTTAGAGTCCATTAAGGTCATTTGGCCACCATACTTCTAACACCCCATTCATAATCAATTTATGTATTTAGATACATATGTCCATTTTTCTATATCAAGCTCACATGCTCATGACATTCACTTATGTAAACAAACACATACATTAGTATGGCAATACAATGACCATTTGGCTAATAGACTATTCCCACATTCCATATCAATGCCATAAATCCTTATACATTATACACATTGCACATATCATTCATCTATCATATAAACACATTTCAATTAATAATTACACAATTAAAGCTACTTTAATGCATTTATTACATAAAATAAATAGGATGGATAATTAGGGCATTCTTAAATAATCATGAAATAAATTTATTTCACATACCAAAACAATTTTAATGCGACCTTGAAGATCGCTCACACCTTCATTTTTCCTTTATCCCTTGTTTTGTCCTTTTTTTCAATTGCCCATTACACATTCAATTTTTAAAAATTCATAATAAATCAAAGAAAAGATAAAATTCCAA
Organism: Hura crepitans; assembly: GCA_948208565.1. Classification (NCBI taxonomy): domain Eukaryota; kingdom Viridiplantae; phylum Streptophyta; class Magnoliopsida; order Malpighiales; family Euphorbiaceae; genus Hura; species Hura crepitans. The sequence continues at coordinate 8,198 of CANXYI010408119.1, read as the reverse complement.
AAAAAAGCATAAATATGCTCTTGGGCACCTAATGAACATGGGAAAAATGTTGATTTTCAAAAATTCTTACCCGAACTGAAAATGGTTACTATTTATCCTAACTAAAATTGATCCAATATCATCAGTTTTTAGCAAATTTCTCTATTTTCCCAAGCTTTAAAAGTCATAGAGACTCTTGAAAGTGGCTCAATTGAATATTTTAGAGCTTAATTAAAGGACTTATAGAAGAAAAATGGAGAAGAGGGGGAGGAGGAGCCATCGGCTTATGTTACAGAGAAGGAGGAGATGAGCTTCAACCATTTTGGGCAATTTATACTCTATTTATATTTTCTCCAAATTTTAATTATTTTACCCATTTTCTCCTCTTTCTATTTCATTGTTCCTTCTCTTTAAAGCTCCATTTATCTTTAATCAACCATTCAAGAATTTAATTAATTATAGCCCCACAACCCTCTAAAATTTGGTGCTCAATAAAATGTGCAAAATTGAATTATTACACTACTTTTATATTACCTAATATTTAGATAAAATAGTTCCTAACCTCTAAAAATTTGGATTCCGACAACAATAGGCTAGTTAGACTTTTTGAGTATCCAATTGTATGAGTCTCATAATTTTTTGAGCAACTTTTAAATTATTTTATAGTTCAGCTCTGCCTTTGTCACTATTCACAAGACACTACCTTAAAAATTTTCTTAGCATTTTTAACCAAACAAATGACTTCTAATTGATTTCAAACTTTGCCAAAATTATTTTATGATTAATACTTTCATTTGATAACTTATGTGCATCCTAGGTCTTAAGAACACTATTCATCTTAAGAAAGTACTATTCATAAAAGCCAGAATTTTCAAGTTGTTAGATCAGATTTTACATTTCAAGTATCAATTACATTAATTACATTTACTTATAGTCATTTTCCATTACCTATTGCAAGTATCTAAACTCAATTTTATACAAATTGCACATCATATAAGCTATAACTTTACTTTCCACTAGATAACAAAAAAAAATTGCAATGGTTAGGAAATAGTAACCTTAAGCTCTATACCTCATTTATATCTCTTATAATGTCCTTTAAGAATTAAAAGTTCCCTTCTTTCCTTTTCTTAAGTTTTGGCCAAACCAAGCTCAATCACTTTTTTGGTTTTCAAGCTTTATAATACACATACAAAGCCATTAAACATATATATAGACATCATAACACAATCTTTTACTCATTATTTCATTAAATTAGCATTAAATAAAGGAGAAAAAAATACTCACTTACATACTTAATTCACATGATCAAGCTCATAATTCCATACTTTACCCTTAATTTCTTTAACTCTCACTCATCATTTTGGGTTTAACATAGATTTTTCTAGGAAGATCTTCTCTATTGATGAGCTAAAATAAAGAAAAAGATAGAGAGAATAAGAGAAAAAGCATCGGCCAAACTAAGAAAAAAGATGGAACATCTTTTCTCTCTCTTAAAAATCCCTTTTTATATGTCAACTTTTAATGGTTGTAATAATCCTAAGTGTCACTATTCCCTTCATCCCCTTAATCTTTTATTAGCCTTTAAGATAACTTATGGAGGCTTTAATCCATGTTAGTTACATTAACTTATAACCTTAATCCTTTTGTTACTATACATTATTTTCTTTTATATGCTTAACCATTACTTAGACCTTACTTTCAATTTTTTTGACCCTAAATGATTTTATTAAATACCAATATTACAATTATATATTACTCATGAATCATACTTTCTTAAACCTAATTATATTATTCATGCCCCAATAGGCCTGGGAGCACTATTTATGGCCTAAAAAGTGCTATTCATGAGCATAGGATTTTTAGGTCATTATATATAAGATCTATCACATATGCTATGCTATATAGAAAGCCTAATACATCATTTGCTCTGAGTGACATGAGAAAATTCCAATCTAATTATAAAGAGGAATATTAGGTGGCTATTAAGAACATGTTTAAGTACTTAAGAAGAACTAAGGATTTGTTCTTGGTTTACAGAGAGGGAGACATAGAGATAAATGAGTATATGGATGCTAGCTTCTAGTCTGACAAAGAAAATTATAAGTCTCAATTTAGATATGTATTCATTATACATGGAGGTGCAGTAATTTGGAAGAGTTTCAATAGTACTGCTAGTTTTGCAATTATGCCAAGTACATAGCAGCTTTCGATATGACCAAAGAAGTGGTTTGGATTATGAAGTTTATTACTGAACTAAGAGAGGTTCCTAGTAGTGTTGCTCTAATACCTCTATATCATGATAACAATAGAGCTATTGTGTAGGCTTAAGAATTATGATCTCATGAATAATCTAAACATGTCTTCTTGTATAGTTATCTGATTAAGGGGATTATCAATAGATAGGATATGAAGATTGAAAAGGTCACTATAAAATAGAATGTAGCTAATCCTTTTATGAAACCATTATAAGGAAAGTTCAATCAACATGTAAATCCATGGGTTTTAAGTACATGAATGATTTGCTCTAGTGCAAGTGGGAGAATGCTAGTTGTATACCCTAAAGCACAAGTGTGATATATACATTTAAACATTATTTCTTAATTAAAAGGCATTTTTTATTATTACATGGTACTTCTATAATATTTATTTATGATTACATCTTATGTCTTAAACCATGTTATAAAGTCTCTAGTATACAATCACAGTGCAAAAAAAATCATGAAATATTCATTATGTGAGATTCTTATTGCATGCAGATGTGATAATACATAAATTATCACTAGTTAATGTATTCATAAGAAGGAACATTATTAATATGTATAGACTAACACATGTTATATTTCTTAACTGGGTTAAGTAGTATTTCTCACAAGCTATAGGTATATCCGTAACACTCATAAATCCTGCATAGTGAATAGTGACACTCAGGGTCATGAATAGTGACTTTTGGGATATGATTAGGAATTTCTTACTAATCAAAGGATAAAGTTATAAGTATGTTAAGGGTACAATTTGGTATATAAATAAGGTCATTTGAAAGTCTAATAAGTGATAATGAGCTAAATCCTTGGATAGTAAAATCCCAAAAACCTAAATAGTGACATTATGTATAAGAAGGGTTTTTAACCTTATTAATTAAGGGTTTATATGGTAACTAGTCTATGAATATAGTTTGGTGATGAAATGAGAACATTCAAATGGAAATCAAATGATAACAAGTGTATACGTGGAATAGTATCTCTTGAGGATGAATAGTTTCTCTCGAGATTTAACTAATATTGATGTTATAAAATGATGACATTAATTGGGAGACATCTTTGGGTAATGTTTGGAAAGAAAATAAGATATTCAAGAAGGATAAAAATGAGAAAAGTGAATATGAGGGACTACTGGGATATAAAAGAAAGTTCGGTGTCCAATTGGGTAAGGAAGCAAAAAGTATTTTCATATAAAAGCCATATTAACTTTTTAGTCAAGGGTGAATAGTGCAAAAATCTATTTCTTCTCCCCTAAAATTGACTTTTTCCTATCCCTTTCCTCTATCATTTTCTTCTCACTCCTCCTCTAATCAAACTATAATCTCTCACTTTTAAACCCTTAATCAACCCTTCCATAGTCTCTAAAACCCCATAAAATTAAGAACACAAGGTAATAATAGTGGATTTATAAGGAAGATCAAGTGGATGAATACTGACTTGATTTTGAATGAGGTAGGATTTCTTTTATCTAACATTTTTTTAGTGCTTTATGAGTGCCCAAGAACACATTTATCAAGTTAGATTCAAGTTTAGATGCTTCTATGATTTATTATGAATTTTTGAATGTTATGGAATGAATAGTAACCAAGTTTTGAGAAATGGTTTATTTATGGAGTTTTATAATTTGTAGGGTGTCTTTAGGATGCCAATAAGAGTTTTATAAGGTTGATTTAATTATTAAAGGCATATTTTAATTGTTGTGAATTTTTTTTATTGTGGATGAGGTTTATGTCCAAAGAGGAAAGAGAAAGAATCAAGGGGAAAAAGGGAATTGAAGGCTTAAAGACACTTATAGTATGTGTAATCAAGTTAAATTATGCTAAATTGATGATATGCCCTATTTTACATAATATGCCTATATGAGGAATTATGGGTTAAATGCTCATTTACATGTAATTAATGACTTAAAATGTGTTAAATGATGAATGATATATAGGATGATGCATTTAAGATGCTTGAATTGTGTATGAAATGATGAGGAAGTCATATTATGCTTATGAAAAAAAAATATATGCATTATGACATAAAATGGATAATTGTATGAAAAATGCATAATCGATAGTATAAATGGACTTAATTATGTTAAATGATAGTTGGGATGATTATTGATATAATTGAATTGTTAAATATGTGTACGGATATATACCATGCTTGATGTACATTATATAATTATGTATGAATAAGAGTAACTGATGGATTATGTTTATCTATTCTATAAATATATGTGGTATGAGATGTTAAACCTATATGGAGTAACTTATGAGTTTAAAATGATCAAATGTATTGACGTGCATGTATGGCTGGTTAGGTTAATAAGGTATGCGTGAAAGTGTGTGTCTTAAAAATGCACAATAGGCATGTTATGTGCTTATATGTTGTGCACATGAATGAGTTAGGATGAGATGAGATATATAATGTGTTATGTTCATAATACATGTAAATGCAACTATGTTCTAAGTATGCATGCTAGTTATGTGGTATGCACATATATGGATGTAATTACATGAATGAACTTATAAGTATGCATTTATCATGTTAAGAAGATAAATGTAGAGGTATGTAACATGATGGTTGAATAGCCATTTGATGTTTTTATGCATGTGTTTTTCTTTATTTATGGTATATGACCAATGGTGAATGATGTTATAAGTGTTAATGATAATGAAAGTATGTATTAAGATTTGGGATGTGAATAAGAATATGTGTAGCATGCAATGGGATGTCATGGCCGAATGGCCTAGATGTATGTATGTATGTCAATATTTTCAAATGATACATGCAAAGGATGATTTATGCATGAGTTTAAATATGTGATCATATACATATGAAATGAGTTGTGTCATGTAAAGAAGTGCACATATGATGCATGAATGAATTTATAGCCTATAATGCATTCATACATGTTTATGTATTATATTAAGCATGAAATGGAAAGTGCATGATCATATACCTTTTTATGGACATGAAAAATTGTGTTGATGCATGTAATAAATGAAATATGTATGGTTGAGAAATTGTAATGGGTTGGCCCAATGGTATATTTGCAATTAAATATGTGTGTTCTATATAATGCATGGAATCAATTCAAAGTAAGTGATTATGTATATGTAAAATGAATGTGTAATACAAGGAAATACAAAAATATGGATGTATGTTAGTATAGCTGAATAGTCTAGCAAGATGGCTTTATTATGTTTGAGCCATATTAAGTGTAAAATATGACATTTTAAGCATTTTTATGGTGCATTAATGGTATAGACATGAGATTTGTGATTTCATGCTTTGTGATGTCATTTTAGCCGAAGCATGTGTTATGCCATGTTACCTTGTGGTTTTCTTTATGATTAAATGTTAGTATGAGCACATTAATCATATTATGATAAAAAGGCACATGTTATGATAAGGAACATGAAAGAATAATCACCTAATGCATTTTTATGAGTATATGTTAAAAGATGGCTTTGATATAGCATTTGTCATTATTATAGCCGAATAGCCTATGGCATATGGTTATGTGTATGTTGCATACTATGTATGCTATAAAAAATGCATAACCATATAGACAGGAATGACCATGTGAACATGTAATGATGTGTAAAATAATGAGAATCTATTTGAACATATATAAGAACTATTGGCATAAAAAAGATGATATAATGATGTAGATGGCATATGGTAGTTGTGAAATGCCATAATACATGATGAGATTATGATATGGCTGAATGGCCTAATATGGAAACTAACAGGTGCTTTTGACATTCATTAAATGTTTATGACATAATAATGTAGATATAAGGCAAGAATGGCCTAAAGTGATTAAAAGAGTAAAAATACTTATGATAATGTCTATTATGCATAAAACATGTATATGTTGTTGTGTTAATCAATGTACTCATGTTGCATGAATAGTAATATAATGGGAATAAAAAATGTTAAAGAACATTTATTTTCCTTAAGGTCATGTGTTAACCAAATTAAAGATAAAATTCACTCAATCTACTTAAAGATAGTGAAACTAAAAGTAAATTTGCTTACTAGCCCATAGAAGTAAACAACCTAGTCAAATAGGTTGGCCAATCAACTAGGAATGAGAGTAGCTACTAGGGTACTTTTGTACCTTGATTTGTAAGGTTATAGGTCTACTTCTAGTTTTACCTAGAGGCCTGTATTCTTGATTTTTTGATCTATGAGGGTGCAGCTATTGATTAGGTCTAATGGGGCTACTACACACTTTTACACGAGTACAGTTGCCAATCAAGTCCAATAGGACCACTATACATATATATGTTATTGCAGTAGCTGATCAGATCTAATGGAGGCACTACACACTTTTATGCAGGTACATTCATTGGTCAGGTCTAATAGGACCACTGTACACATATATGCTAGTGCAATAGCCATTTAAGTCCATAATAAGGGCAATTACACACCATGATACTTTGTTATCCATAGTGTATGTGTTTCTATGGATATAAGCCTAATAAATGGATTTTTAAATAAGACTATACATGGTTTTCATAATGTATGAATTATATATTAATGCATGATCTTATAATGCTTTATGTCTATAATTTATGCCATGTTAAAGTACTTGAGTATGTTATGTATAAGGAATCATATCAAAAGATAAGTTGAATGTCTATGGATAAAGATTTATGAATAAAGGTTGTCGTGTCTATGTATGCTCATAATGAGTTATGTATGATCATGTTAATAGATAAATTTTATGTGACTATAGCTATGCATGATATACATGTGAACCAAAGGAAAAATCAAGGCATAATAATAATGTCTGAAATCATTATATATATCTATTTATTGTGCTTATGTATAAGCTATTGTGATTTAATCATGTTAATTGAGATTATGGTTCCTTTGCATATTGTTTTATATCGAAAGTCATACATGTTCAAATCCTTAATGTGTGATAATGTTTTATTTGTCTATGTCTTTTTACACATGTCGTATTGTTGACCCTTATTATAGTGGACTAAAATATTATAAATGTTTATAATTTAAAGTATCTAATATCAAATGAAAAGTAAAGGAATGTGCCATACTATGCTAGATACACCACTAAGCTACAAAGCTTAGCATATCATCTATTTGTGATCCGCAAGTTTTTGGATATCTCAAAAGGAATAACCTATAAGCTACAGATGACATGGCCTTATTTGAAGATAATACAGGTTACATAGTTTTTGTATGCAATATGTAATAAGAAAGGAATGAGCGTATAAGCACTCCTATATATACCGTTGTATGATTATGGGCCTATATAGTATTAAAAAAATTTATACAAACTTATGTTATGTATATAATGATCATTGAGTTATTATGTATGTATGCTTTGGTACTGTTATGAGATGGATATTGATCCTCTTGTATATTTTGATGATTGAGATAAGGTTGAGCCTAGATAATCAGATGTACTAAGTTGATATTGAGATATGTTTCGATATATTAAAAGTGTTATTTTATACAGGTTACTATTTAGGATAGTGTCCTAGTGCAGCCATTATGTTGTTGGATTTTTGACATGGGGACCCCATTAGTGAACCCTAGATGAGATTTTTTATAAGACTGGTTTTTATAAGTTATACGATAAGACAATATGTGATGGGATAAAAAATGAAAATTATTTCAAATAAATCGAACAAGTGTGAATAGAATAAGATAGATAATGGTTATGTGTTGCTACTTATTCGGGTCCAACAATCGAATCGAGTAAAGGGTGTCACATTTAGTGGTATCAAAACTCTAGTTTAGCCATTGCTTGGAGTAAGAAAAAGAGTAAAGAACATAAGTATACTATTAAGATGAAGTTATATGAAGTATATAGCTTAGTGTCAAAGATATGTTAGATGGTTTCTGGTATCAAAGAAGATGTGGATACAACTAATCTGTGTGACCTCAAAAAGAAGTAGCGGTAAAAAAAGAAATGTCATAAGATTCCCA
>CANXYI010407976.1:0-12087 GCA_948208565.1 Hura crepitans | reverse complement strand
ATAGGATTAATCGAGACCATTGGATTACCAAACCCTTAAAAGCCAATGCCATCCCTCTTTTTCTCTCTCTTCCCTTTATTCCTTCATTACTCCCTCAAATCACCACTAACTTTCACACTTGAGACATTAATAATCATCTACATTATCTCTAAAAGCTGATTTTGGGATCAATTTTACATGAAAATGTGGTTTGGATGTAAAAAAAAGGGAATTTAAAATTTAAGGTTTTGAATCTTTAAATTGAGGTAACCACTAAAACTAAAACCTAGCATTTTTTAGGTAAGTAGAGATGCTCTAAATCATGATTCTAGTGTTATCTTTTAATTTAGAGGTGTATAGATTTTTTTATGAATTTTTTGATTTTATACCCTCTTGTGGAATTTAGATACTTGGAGGATAGCAAGAGTAAGGGTAAATAGAAGTTATAAAGTGTCATTTGGTATGCCAAATAACCTCTCTGTAAGTCTATTTGATAAAACATATGAGTGTGTGTACATGTTGTGAAAATTCCATATTGTGTACATTATGTAAATGGCATGAATTTAGGGGTTAGAATAACCTTAAAATGGAGTTTATGATACATTAGAGTTTAAGGCAAGTAGATTAACAAATGTAAATGAAAAATTGAATGAAAATGAAACATATAAGGAAAATGGAGTAATGGTTACATTGTATGTAAAAATTGGGACATAGTTGAAATTATTGAATTTATTATGTAATTAAAATAATTAAGGTACATTAGGCTTGAATGTATGAATATAACATGCATGAAATGTGTTCGTTGATGACTGTGTGAACTATTGACAATGTGAGACATAAAGAGATATGTGATGCATAATGTATATTAGCACGATGCATTTGATTATGTGCGAACCATTCAATAATATATGTAATAGAAATCATGAAGTGGCATGGAATAATAAAATTGTCATATGAAAAGGGAATGTGTAATGATGGGATGGAAATGGCATTATTGGATGAATAGCATGAAATGGTTATTTGATACGGAAATTTAGTTATGATGAATAAAAAATATGCATACAAACATGGACTATGAAATTGTGATTGACAATGATATGAGAAAAGTGTACATAAGACATGTAAATCAAGTGTAATAAAAGTGAAAATGTGAAAAGCCCATATGTGTTAGACAACTTGCTGGATAGCTTGACCAGTTAACTAGAGAAGATAATAGTTGCTAGGTCACTTCGATGTAATTCACATGACAATATTAATATTTTATTATACTTGATTATAATATGGGTGCAGCCACTAAGAGGTCCAATAGAACCGCTGCACATATTCTAAAGTGGGTGCAGCCACTGGGAGTGTAATGCCTATGTGTCAAGGCTCCATGAATAGTGCCATTAGGTCTAGGAAGTGTGCTCGAGGTGCCAGGTCACTGGCACAAGAATAGAGGCAATGACACTAGTCATGAAACTTCAAGGGGCTTTAAAATGATAAAAAAAAGGCAAAATTTAAAATTTTAATAGAACTAATAATTCATTTCGGGCAGTAAGCTACTAATCTATGTAATAAAAATTAGTTAAATCAAGAATGACCTGAGATGTGCCCAGATAGACTCAAAAATATTGTATCCTAAAGCTCAAAAATTCCATTAAGTCTATTAGTGAAAGAATTTTTGAATTCCGAGGTCGTTTGCAAATTCTCATAATTTTTTAGGTTGGCATGCAAATTGAGGTAGTCTGAAAACTATCCTATTGGTGGAATTTGGTCACAAAAATTACGAACATGTAGAGGGAACTAAAATAGGAATTTTAAAATGAATGGTATAATTTTTCAAGGTCTATGTGAATTTTGGTGAATTCCCAAAGTTTTGCTAGAAATCGAGCCTTTTCAGGATGGTTTGCGGGATCACAAGACCCACCCATGTCACATGGCTAGCTTTAGGCCTATGATACTTGTCAAATAACTTTGACAAGTGTCCAAATTCACTTAAACAAAAAGAAAATTGTCTTTTTATTTTCTACCCTAGAACCAACGCCATCTATAGGTTGAGAGGCCATTTTCATCATCTTCCTCCATTCTTTTCTACATATTCTCACCACCTAAATTCATATTTCGATGTCAGGGAGCTAGGGGAAGAAGAATTTATAGAAAAGGGTATCTCTACAATTAGTTAAAATTCTTCAAAATTTATTAGTCCAAGACAGTCCATCAAGGTACTTTAGGTCAGTTATCATGCCTTCTTTTTTATTTTTCTTGGTCTTTTTGGGTTGTTAATGGTGGATTAGGATGCCTAACATCTAAGAGTATGTGTGTGAATGGTGTTGAAAGGTAAGTAAAGCAAGAAGTGGCTTGAAGAAAGGAGGAGAAACTACTATGTTTAGAGGCTGGAAATTAAGTGCTTGAAGATCTTATAATGGTGGTTGTCTTCACTCTTGTAAATTGAGGTATGTAGACTTGGGTATTTTCCTCATGCCAATGAATTTTAAAAGCTAGAAATGTACTCTAAAAATTGGATAGTTTGGTGCTCCATTTAATGATAGTTATATGCGTGAATGGAAATTTATAGTGGAATGTCCGATTGATATATGAAATAAAGGCTTAGCTTGGGGATGGTAGGTTATGCTTGCTGGCCTAGAGATTTAGGGAGTTAAATTATATGGATATATAGGTTTAAAATAATGGTAAAGGTCTTTATTTCTTATGAGATGGAACAATGGGGTGTACTAGTAAAGATGATTGAATCATATGTGTTTGGTGGCCATTTAATGGGTGGCCAAGAGAGTTATGAACCATATATGCGTGTGTGTAAGTGACTTAAGGCTATTTGAGGTAGATACTTGATTAAGGTATGGAAATTATGATGCATGACTTTAGGATTAAGTAATAAAAGCACATTTAGAGTATAATTCCCTTAGGACCTGAGAGCCTTAGCAAGGGGTATGTGTGCCTACATGCTTGAACAATTGAATAAAATGATGGTTAATGCCTTTAAGACAGGTTTATATGTATGTGTTCATAATTGATCAATTGGCTTGTGAATGAAAGTGATACATTAGTGATCAAGCTCTGTATTAAATCTACATTATGGATAATGATGGTGTGGCAAAAAAATTGCTTGCTTAATATATGTATGAATGTGTATTAGACTTTGGCACCTTAAATTTTGATATATTAGTCATGAAATGGTTAAGTTAAATTGTCACTAATTGGACATGAAAATGGAATTACATGGTATACATATTTATATGGATATATGATTATGGATCTTGATAAATGGTTAATACTTGAATAAGAACTTGAGTTAAAATAGCCTAAAAAAAGGGTCAAAGTGAACATGAAATGTAATATTCAGTTAGACCTAAAGATGTGCCTTTAAAGGCTATGCTTTGTGACTAAATCTTATGGCATAATGCATATGTTTTAGCCTTGTAAATGGCCTAGAAAATGGATGGCTTTAGGTATATGGACAATATGAATTGAATGGTGAAAACTGTATTGAAAAAATGTTAAGAATGAACTTAGAATTGGCTATCAAAATGTAATGAAATAACCTATAGCTGTCTAATTTTGACCATTACCTGAACCAAAAATGCCATTGGATAGTAAATGGAAGTAACATAAAAAATGATGATGTAATAAAATCAAACATAATATACCTAAAATATTTGTCAATTATAGGACTTAAAATAATGTTGAGAATTTACCCGGTATAGCATAATTATGGCCGTACTAGACCGGGTTAAAATTGAACTGTAAAATAAAATTCATAATTAATAATTTTTTACTCTTAAATATTATAAGAAGTTAATTTATAAAGAAATAAACATAAATTGAGCTACTTGGCCCATTATTTAGACACCCACTAGATGGGTTGATCGGTCAACTTAAAGACTTAGCAACTACTACATTACTTGATTTTTAGGTGGGGCCAGTACAGTAGCCTAGTTCCACATTGGGGCCACTGTACTAGTCTCTTAGATAGAAATTATCTACTTTTGCACACTTGATGCCATTCACTTAATTATATCGGTGTAGCAGCGTAGGTCCCGTAGGGCTACTGTACTAATGTGTTGGACAAACGAGTCTACTAGGCAGACCTAATTGTGACATCACTGATCTTCAAATAGGGCTAGCACAGCAGCCAAGGTCCCGAAGGGCCATTATACTAGTCCATTAGACATACCACATCATGTTATTTATAGCTTGGGTGCTATGACTTAATCAGGCTGGTGTAGTGGTCGGGGTCTAGAATGTGAACCACTACACTATTTTTTTATTCCCTCTAGGTCTAGTGCACAATAGTGTCATTTTTCTAGTCGGGCTAGCTAAATTAATTGAATAAATAATATATGCATTGAATATGATGTTAGAAAGTAATAAAATGCATAAATTGATATGATTATCCGATTGATACTATAGTATACATACTCAGGGGTATTTTAGTAATTTTCACACATATGGATTTTATTGACCTGATAGCAATAATTTTTAATATTATTATTAGAAATGTTTTGAAACAATAATTTTTTGGTATTTAAATGAGTAAATAGGTAACTAAATAGCATCTTCGGGCATAAGGGCATTTTGGTAATTTGGACCTAATTGTTTTAATTGAATCTAATAATCTGAATAAATTAATATTATAACTATATATGCATGAATAAACCATATGACATGATTTAAATGCTTAAGTTCACTACTGAGTATATTATATACTCATCGTACCTATTTCAGTGCGTAGGTAACCAAAATCAAGGTATAGCCTCGTGAGGCGTGCAGATAGAGTTCAAAGGATAGTTAATAGAAGGTTGTCATTTATATATGTTGTATAGCTTTTGCACTCATTATACTTAAGTGGGAATAGGTATCCTATGTATAGGTGGGTTGTATATATATGTCATAGACAGTGGTTTTTTAATAAGTATATTATCAGACTATTTTGAATATGTGTGGTTTCCTTGCACTTTATGATATGGTATGTGAGCCTGAGGCTCTAATTTATTATTGATTGATTGTGGCCTGAGGATTGTGTGTCTGATGAATAGGCTAAGGTTTTGCTGATACATAAGGGACTAAAAGGGTCTAGGAGATGTGAACTGAGATTATTAAAGTGTTTTTCATAGGTACAAAATTTTGGTTAGGGACCCAAACAGTCGTTATGCCATCAGATTTTTAGAAAAATCCAACTAACCTATAATTGTCAAATATTAGCATGAATAGTGTAGTGTGACCTTAAGTTAGGCATATAAGAAAGTAGAATTAAATTTGGAGTTTAATTGAATTAAATAATAAGGACTTGGTAAAAGTTAAATGAATGAACCGAAAGAGTAATTATAGGATGGGTGACCTAGCAAGAAGTACACCACTTATTGGGTTTCTTCAGGAATCTAGTAGGAGGTGTCATATTTGGTGGTACCAGAGCATAAGTTTAATGTTCCTAGGTAGAGTACATGAGTGCAACTATCTAATTTTCAATTCCTATGAACTGTTATGTTGTACGTGGCTAATAGGTTATTCCTTTTGTAGTAAGCATATGACGGATCAGGTACCCAAAGGAAGGGCTAAGGAAGTGGCTAGTTTTTCACTTATAACTATACAGAAGGCAGGCCGTGCATCATTACCTAAACCCAATGATGCTGCACAGTAGCCATAGCCATAAGTGCCTAGTAAACAGCAAGCAAAAGCATCTCATGCTCTATTACAGTAGATAGTAAACTTACTTAAGCATACTACTACTACTACTCTACCTCTACCTCCTCCAGCTCTAGTACTACCTCTACCACTAACTCCTCCATGAAAACCCCTTTAGAAAGCCTAAAGAAAATAGGAGCTGTTGACTTTTTAGGGAGGAAGGAGGATGATGCTGCCAGAACTAAGTACTGGCTAGATAGAATATCCAAAATCTTAGAGCAGCTGAATTGTACAGAAGAAGAAAATTATTAGTGTGCCACTTGTCTTCTTTAGGAAAAAGCCTATAATTGGTAGAACACTATTAAGAGGAGAAAAGCACCTATAGACTTTACCTAGGAATTTTTCCTTAAGGAGTTTAGGAAGAAATATATACCTAACTCATGTAAGGACAAAAAAAGATAGGAATTCCTTACCTTGAAGTAGGGAAGAAGAACAGTGTCTAAATATGAGAAGGATTTTACTAGGCTGCTAAAATATGCTAAAGAGTTCATTCCAAATAAGGAAGAGAAATGCAAGAGATTCTTAATAGGGCTAAATGTAAAATTGAGGATTCAGATAGCAAACCCTAGAGAGAAAGATTTTGCAGTACTGGTGGCAACTGTATATGATATGGAAGAAATGATGCAAGAGAAGAGGGATTTCTTCTAGAGGAAGAGGAAGTTCACTATGGAATAGTCTAGTATAGTGTCAAGGGATGGTAAGAAAAAAAGAGAGGGTGAGTCATAGGCACAGTCTTAGCCTAAGGTCCAGTATCAATTAGGGTATAAGGGGTAGAGATAGGCACAGTCCCAGAGATCTGGACAAGAATTTACAAGTAGACCTCGATTACCTCTTCGAGCTTATAGTGCTCCTGGTACAGGGGTAATATAAATTAACCCCCAACTTGTACTACCTATCAGAAGAAATATTAGGGGCAGTGTAAACTAGCTAGAAGAGGAGAGTGTTTTCACTATGGTGCCAGAGATCATTATAGAAGAGAGTATCCTCAAAGACAATAAGAGGGTGCTCAGACACAGGCATCTAATGTTGCACCTCAAAATATGGGTTAGAGGTAGAACAAAGGAGAGTAGCCTAGTGTTAGCTAAGGTACCAAATTTAAAGCTCATGCTCTAGCTAAATAGTATAATGTCAGAGCCAGAGAAAAGGCTACAACACTAGATGTCATAACTGGTACTTTTTATTTGTTTGATGTTCTAGTTTTGGCATTAATAGACCCTAGTTCCACACATTCATATGTGTGTACTGCATAAGCACAAAATAGAGGGTTAGAGCCTAAACATATTGATATAGATATCTAAGTTAGTAATCTTATAGGATAGAGTGTGATTATGAATAGGGTATATAAGCAATGTCCTCTAGTGATTCAGAGATATCAATTTTCTGCTGATCTGATTGATCTACCATTTTGTGAGTTTGATGTAATCTAGGAATGGATTGGCTGACTAAGCATCAAGCCATCATTGACTATAGATATAAGAAATTGACCCTTCAGATTGTAGAGGGCTAGTCAGTGACAATGGATGTTGAGAGAAGTCTTCTAAATAATCTTATCTCTACTATTATAGCACAAAAACTTCTTTGAAAAGGGTGTGAAGCATATATGGCTTATGCCATTGACATGAATGTTCCTAGTTCCAATCTTGTTATTTTTTAATTTCCTGATGTGTTTCCTCATAAGTTGTAAGGTTTACCACCTCAGAGAGACCTTAACTTTGAAATTAAGGTATATCCTAGTATAGCTCCAATATCCATTGCTCGTTATCGAATAACACTTGCTGAATTAAAAAAAATTAAAAGTATAGCTATAAGATCTATTAGACAAAGGTTTTATGAAACCCAGTGTATCTTCTTGGGGATCACTTATTTTGTTTGTAAAGAAGAAAGATGAGTCGCTCTGATTATGTATTGATTATAGGTAGCTAAATAGGATGACCGTGAAAAATAAGTATCAATTACCTAGAATAAATTATCTTTTTGATCAGTTGAGAAGTGTAGTGTATTCTTAAAGATTGATCTAAGATCTAGGTATCACCAATTGAGAATTAGAGAGTCTGATATTCTTAAAACTGCTTTTAGAACCTGGTACAGGCACTATGAGTTCTTAGTGATGCCATTTGGGCTCACTAATGCACCAGCAGCTTTTATGAACCTGATGAATAAGGTTTTCCAACCTTATTTAGATTAGTTTGTGGCGATTTTTATAGATGATATTTTGCTATATTTTAGAAACAAGGAAGAATAACAATAGTATCTCAAAGTTGTGCTATAGACTCTAAGGGAGAAACAGTTATATGCTAAGCTCAGTAAGTGTGAGTTTTGAATAAAGTTGCTTTTCTAAGGTACATAGTTTCAGTAGGTGGGATCAAAGTTGACCCTAGCGAAGTGAAGGCAGTGTTAGAATGGAAACCACCTAAGAATGTGATAGAGATAAGAAGTTTTTTGGGTTTACCAAGGTATTACAGGAGATTTGTGAAAAGGTTTCTATCATTGTTACTCCTTTTACTAGATTTATTAGAAAGAATGTGATATTTAAATGGGATGATAAATGTCAAGCAAGTTTTAAGAAATTGAAGAAAATGTTGATAAAAGCTCCTATCCTGATTCAACCTAAACAAGGTAAGGATTTTACAGTGTATAATGATGGTTCACTGAATGGTTTTAGTTGTGTGTTAATGTAGGATGGAAAAGTAGTAGCTTATGATTCAAGACAATTGACACCACATGAGAAGAACTATCATACTCATGATTTAAAGCTAACTGCTATTGTATTTGCTTTCAAAATATGGAGGCCTTATTTGTATGGTGAAAAATATTACATTTATACAGATCATAAAAGTCTGAAGTACCTCCTCACTTAAAAAGAGTTAGATTTGAGATAGAGAAGGTGGTTAGAATTGATAAAAGATTATGACTATTTGATTGATTACCACATGGGAAAAGCAAATGTGGTGGTAGATGCTTTAAGCAAGAAGTTCATGGTAACTTTAAAAGCTATGAATGCCAGATTGTAGTATACTCTAAAAAATGTTATGTTGGTAGAGTTGTAGGTGAAACCTAATTTTCAATAATAGATTAAGGAGACTCAGATAGAAGATGAGTATTTGGTTTAGATGGTTAGTAAAGTAAAAAAGGGGAAGGCCATAGCGTTTGAACTGATAGAGGATGGGTGTCTATATTATCACAATAGGTTATGTGTACCTAGTACAGATAACCTGAGGTTATAGATACTGAAGGAGGCATATGATGCTCCTTATTTTATACAACTTGGGAGCACAAAGATGTATTTAGACTTTAAGTCTCATTATTGGTGGCCTGGTATGAAAAAAGATGTGGCAGAGTATGTTGCAAGGTATCTGACATGTCAACAGGTGAAAGCTAAACACCAGGTTCCTTCTAGATTGTTGAATTCTATAGCAATACCATAATAGAAATGGGAAAAGGTGACCATGGATTTTGTGATGGGTTTACCTAAGACCAAAGGTAAATGTCATGTTATATGAGTGATTATTGATAGATTGACAATGAAAGCTCACTTTATTCCGATCAAGATGGATTATACTTTAAAGAAGCTAGCTAAACTATATGTGGATGAAATAGTTAGACTCCATAGTGCGCCAATAACTATTATTTCTGACAGAGATCCTTGCTTTACTTCTTGATTTTTGAAGAAGCTACAAGAAGCATTAGGCATTAGATTAGCCTATAAGATAACTTTTCATCCTCAAACTGATGGATAGTTAGAAGCTATGATATATGTACTCGAGGATATGCTATGTGGTTTTGCAATTGAATTTAAAGGTAAATGGGATCAGTACCTATCTTTGGCAGAGTTTACCTCAGTCTAACTTAGGAATGGCACCTTATGAAGCTTTATATGGCAAACAATGTAGAACTCCTTTATGTTAGAGTGAAGTTAGGGAGAGTAAAATTTCTAGTGTTGATTCGATTAGAGATGCTGAGGAAAAAGTAAAAGTGGTCAAAGAAAGGCTAAAAGCTATAGTTGACAGCTAAAAATCCTTTGTTGATTTGAAATAGAGGGATAATGAGTATGCAACTGGGGAGAAAGTGTTTTTAAAAGTTTCTCCTTGGAAAAAAGTATTGAGATTTAGGAAAAAGGGGAAGCTGAGTCCATTATTTATTGGACCCTACGAGATTATTGAAAGGACCACTAGCTTACATGCTAGCATTGCCATCAGAGCTACAATAGGTACACAATATTTTTCATGTTTCAATGCTTAAGAGGTATAGGTCAAATCCTTCATATGTGATTTCAATGATAGATATTGAAGTACAACATGATTTGAGCTATGAAGAGGAGCCTATGTAGATTTTGGCTCGTAAAGTGAAATAATTGAGAAATAAATCCATACCACTAATCAAGGTGCTATAGAGACATCATAATATTAAGTAAGCTACTTAAGAGTTAGAAGAATAGATGAAAGCACAATATCAACATCTTTTTACTTTAGGTACTTTCGAGGATGAAATTTTATTAAAATGGGAAGTACTGTAATGACCACGCATTAAGCCTTTATGAACAATGCCACTAGGTTTGGGAAGTGTGCCTAAGGTGCCAAGTCACTAGCATGAGAATTAAGGTGGTGGCACTACTCATGAAACTTCGAGGGGCTTTAAAATGATGAAAAAGGTAAAAATTAAAAATTTTACAAAACTAATAATTCATTTTAGGCTGTAAGCTACTGATCTATGTAATAAAAATTAGTCAGACCAAGAATGACCCAGGATGTACTCAGATAGACCTAAAAATATTATATCCTAAAGCTCAAAAATTGCATTGAGTCTATTAGTGAAAGAATTTTGAATTTTGAGGTCATTTGTAAATTCTCATAATTTTTTAGGTTGGCATACAAATTGAGGCAGTTTGAAAACTATCCTATCGATAGAATTTGATTGCAAAAATTTATGAACATGTAGAGGGGACTAAAATAGGAAATTTAAAATGAACGACATGAATTTTCAAGGTCTGTGTGAATTTTGGTGAATTCCTAAAGTTTTGCCAAAAATCGAGCCTTTTTAGGATAGTTCAAGGGGTCATGGGACCTATCCATGCCACATGGATAGTTGTGCGCCCATGACACTTGTCAAATAAACTTTATAAGTGTCCAAATCCACTTTAAAAAAAAAAAAAGAAAGTTTTCTTCTTTCTTTTTGCCTAAGAACTGACACCATTTTCAAGTTGAGAGGCCATTTTCATCTTCTTCCTCCATTCTTGTCTATAAATTCTCACAACCTAAATTCATTTTGGGATGTTAGAGAGCTAGGGGAAGAAGAATTTTTAGAAAAGGGTATCTCTACAATTAGTGAAAATTCTTTAAAGTTTACTAGTTAGAAACAGTCTAGTAATGTACATTTAGTGAGTTTTCATCCCTTCATTTTTTTTCTTTTTCTTGGTCCTTTTAGGCTGTTAATAGTGGATTGGGATGCCTAACATCTAAAAGTATGTGTGTGAATGGTGTTTGAAGGAAATTGAAGTAAGAAGTGGCTTGAAGAAAGGAGGAGAAACTACTGTGTTTAGAGGTTAGAAATTAGGTGCTTAAATATCTTGTAATGGTGGTTGTCTTCTCTCTTATAAATTGAGGTATGTGGACTTAGGTATTTTCCTAATGCCAATGAACTTTAAGGGCTTGAAATGTACTCTAAAAATTGGATAGTTTGGTGCTCTATTTAATGATAGTTAGATGCCTGAATGGAAACTTGTAGAGTGATATCAGATTGATGTATGCATTGAAGGTTTATCTTGGGGATGGTAGGATATGCTTACTGGACGAGACACTTAGGGAGTTAAATTATGTGGATATATAGGTTTAAATTAATGATAAGGGGAGTTTATTTGCTTGAGAGATGGAATAGTAGGGTGTACTAGCAAAGATAACTAAATCATATGTGTATGGTGGCCATTTAGTGGGTGGTCGAGAGGGTTATAAACCATATGTGTATGTGCATGTCTAAGTGATTTAAGGCTATTTGAGGGTGATACTTGATTAAGGTTTGGAAATTATGATATATAACTTTAGGATTGAGTAATAAAAGCACACTTAGAGTACAATTCCCTTAAGACCCCTAAAGCTTTAGCAAGGGGTATGTATGGGTACATGCTTGATCATTTGAATAAAATGATGGTTAAGGCCCTTAAGATAGGTTTATGTGTGTGTGTACGTAATTGATTAATTGGCTTGTGAATGAAAATGATAAGTTAGTGATAAAGCTATGTATTAGGTCTACATTATGTATAATGATGGCATGCAATAAAATTTGCTTGCTTAATATATGTATGAATGTGTATTAGACTTTGGGACCTTAAATTTTGATATATTGATCATGAAATGGCTAAGCTAAATTGGCACTAATTAGACATGAAAATGGAATAACACGGTATATACATGTAAGTATGATCATGGATCTTGA
>CANXYI010407796.1:0-11565 GCA_948208565.1 Hura crepitans | reverse complement strand
TGAAATGAGCAGTCTTAGTTAATCAATCTACCACAACCTATATTGAATCATATATGCTCACCCAACAAAAACCATAATGACCTTATCTCATTTCCATTCTATAATTGCTATATATGAAGCAATCCAGATGGAACTTGATGTTCTGCCTTCACCTGCTGACAAGTAAGGCACTTGGTCACAAATTCTGATATATCCTTCTTTATATTAGGCTATTGATAAGATATCTTCAAATCTTGATACATCTTAGTACTACCAGGATGCATAGCATAAGGAGCACTAAGAGCCTCTTGCAAAATTTGCTTCTTCAACTCTTTAACATCTGGCACACATATCTGGTTATTTAGTACAAACAATTATCACTCTTGATCTTATACTTAGTAAGGTTCCCCTCTTGGATAACACTTATCACACTCATCAACCTATGATCATATTTCTAACAATCCTTGACTTGTTATAGCAAACTGGGCTTTACTTGTATCTCTACCAACAAAGCATCATTACTTGACATTTATAGCTCTCATAGCTACCATGAACTTCCTACTAAGAGCATCTACCACTACATTAGCCTTTCCAAGATGATAATCAATCAAGCAAGTGTAATCTTTGATCAATTCCATCCATCACCTCTATCTTAAGTTTAACTCTTTCTACATAAAAAGATACTTCAAACTCTTATGATCAGTGTGGACATAACACTTCTCGCTATAAAGATAGTGTCTCTAAATCTTTAAGGCAAACATGATAACTACAAGCTGCAGATCATGAGTAGGGTAGTTCTCCTCATGTGGCTTCAGCTATCTCAATGTATAAGCAATAACTTTGCCATCTTGCATCAGAACAGAGCCCAACCCATTATGAGATGCATCACTTTAAATGGTGAATCCTTCCTAGAAACTAGCTATACAAGAATCAGAGCCTCTATTAACATCACCTTTAACTTGTCAAAACTCTCTTGACATCGATCATCCCAAACAAACTTGACATCTTTCCTTAATAATTGAGTTATAGGTGTTACAGTCAAGGAGAAAACCTTGACAAACAGTTTGTAATACCCTACCAAACCATGGAAACTCCTAATGTCCAAGGTGTTCCTAAGTGGCTTCTATACCATAACTGCCTCGATCTTACTAGGATCAACTTGTACACCTTTTATAGAAGTATATGTCCAGGAAAAGACACTCACTTAAGCATAACTCGTACTTGTTGAGCTTAGCATACAACTTCTCATCTCTCTGAACTTAAAGAACTATTCTCCTATGCTATTCATAATCCTCTTTACGCTCTAAATTAACCAAAATATCATCTATAAAGACCACCACAAACTGGTCTAAGAAAGGATAAAACACATGGTTCGTCAAATCTATAAAAGTTGTTGGGGCATTAGTAAGCCCAAATGGCATTATTGAGAACTCATAATGACTATATCTCATTCTAAAGGTAGTTTTTGCCACATCTAATTCTTTAACTCTCAACTAATAATACCCAGATTTGATATCAATCTTAAAAAACACTCTAGCCCTTTTAAGTTGATCAAATAAATCATCAATCCATGGCAAGCGATACTTTTCCTTGATGGTTACCTTGTTTAGCTATCTGTAATCCACATAAAATAAAAAAGAACCATCTTTCTTCTTAACAAACAACACTGATGTTCCTCGTGATGATACACTTGGCCTTATGAAACCCTTATAAGGCAATTTATATATTTGAAGTTTTAACTCTTTTAACTCTATTGGAGACATCTCATATAAAGCTATTGATACCAAAGCAGTGCCAAGTAAAACCTCAATACTGAACTCTAATTCCTATTCAAGTGGCAAATTGATAACTCTTCAAGAAAAACATCCACATACTCTTATAGTACTAGTATATAATTGGCATTTAATGCTCTACTATAGGTATCATACACATGAGCTAAGAAACCTTGACAACCCTTCCTTAACAACTGCCTTGCTATAACAACTAAGATAACATTAGATAGAAAGTCTATCCTCTCACCCATCATTGTAATCTTAGCCCCATTTTAGCCTTAAGAGATAACCTCTTTTACTTGTAGCCCATAATAGCTTGATACTTAGATAACCAGTCTATGCCCAATATCAAGTCAAACTCATCAATTGTTAACTCGATGAGATCAACAAAAAACTTGTACCCTTACACCATTAAGGGACACTACTTATAAACCTTCATTAAGACATACTGGCCTATAGGGTTGCTAACTATAATCTCTAGGTCAAGAAACTCTAAAGCTAACCCTCAATCTTAAGCTCCCGAGTCTATCAAAGCCAAAGCATAAGAATTAAAGAGTAAAAAAGTACCAATGATAACTTCTAGCAATTCAGCCTCCTCCTTAGCTCTAATAACATATTGCCTAGTAGGAGCCTTATGCTTTGCTCTAGACTTTAGTTTGTCTCTTTGAGCTCCCTCATATCTCTATCCTCTATCTCTATGATCTCATTTCTGGCCTCTAGTAGAAGTAAGAGCATATCCCTATACATCATCAGATCTCTTCGAATAATCTCTTTAGTAATGATATGGTGGCCCATATATAAAGCACACACCTGTCTTTAACTTCTAACACTCACCTCAATGTCTCTTATGGCAAGTCAAACACTGAAGTATCAAGCCACTCTTGGCTGTGGACATTAGAGTATTGACAGCCTGAGATTGCTATTGTCCAACCTTGCACTTGTTACCCTAATATGTCTTCTAAGACTGATCCTATCTCTGTGTCTTTTATGGTGCTCTGATCTGATAACCCTTAAACTTCTTCCCTATCTGTCAAGGTACACTAGAAGCTCCTTGACCATGAGACTACTTTTTTTTTTAATAAAACTCTTTTTTCTCTTTTTATATTCCCTCAATAGATATGTAAATCAATACTAGCTCTGAGAAGTCTCGAATCTTCAAAGGAAACACTTGTGACTTAATGTCCACATGTAAACCCTTCTCAAACTTCTTGCACTTGTCAACCTCTATGGCTATAGTCTCCTTAGCATACCAATTGAGCATAGCAAAGGCCTTTTTATACTCTCTAATGGACCTCTGCACTTGCTTCAAATCCATAAACTATTGTCCTTTCTCATCCAGGTAATCCTATATGATGTACTTCTTATGAAATTCTATTAGGAAGAAGTCCTATGTTAGCTCATCCTCTATCTTATCCTTTATTAGGTCTTCCCACCACTTAAATGCCTTTTGTAACATCTCAAAAATTCTAACTTTTGTGAACAGTACTTCCTAGGATGAATAGTGTTTCCCACAACATAAGTCACACTAATTGGACCAATAAGAAGTATTAATTATAAAATAAGTTTAAGTAAAGTTTGAAGTAAATCCAAAGTCATTTGGATGGTTAAAAATGCAAAAGAAGATTTTACAGCATTGTCACATGAATATAGTGACCACTTTTTAGCTAAATAGTAAAATATTTAATTTTTGCTTAAAAAATTCCAAGATCGATACAACATAATACTTAAAAATTTCAAATAGTCCAATGGCACTAGAATTGGAATTTTTAAAAATTGAGAAGTATTTTTCCTAAATTGGGTTAGGTCTATTAATTATGTTTTTATTGAATTTTCCAGCTTTTTGAATGAAAAATTTTGTAAGGTTCAAGAATAATATTTCAAAATATTGTTGGACTTTTATGAGGTGGAAATTAAGGGTTTAATGGTGGAAAAATAATTTTTGAAGGGGTTTTTAAAGGGAGATTAATTTAGGCATTTGATCTTTAGTGGCCTAATCCTAGCCACTCTTTTGGGTTATATAAAAGGGGTGTTTTTAGGGATAGAAACACTATTCCCATTAGCCCTCTCCCCCTCTCTTGCTTCACAGTGGCCGACATCACTCTCTTACCCTCTCTCCCTTTAATTCTTTTTCTTCTCTCAAATTACTCTATCAATTTATAATCTAAGATAATAAGGCCACCCTTCATAACATCTAGTGTGTGTTTGTAGCTTGAGATTCAAAAAAAATTGAGTGACGTTACAATTTTTCTAATTTGATGAATAGTAACTAACTTTCGATCAAATAAGGATTTTCATGAACTGACATTTTTCCTAGACTTTGTGGGATACCCAAGAGTCTGTTTCTAGGCTTGTTTCAATTTTTGTATGTATATTTAATTTATTGTGAATTTTCTAAGTTGAGCCTATTCGAATTCATAAATGAAAATGTGACTTAAGAATTTAATAGAAAGGAGAAGGTCTAGATGAGTCTCAGAATTGTATTACAATTAATTTTAGAATATGTATTCATCTTAATATGTGATTCAATTAATTGTGTGAGCATTAATTGTGATTTATGCATTATGGAACTATTAATTCTAAGTAATAAATATGAATTATGCTAGAATTATGTATGGCATGATATGTATGTATGATTAGGAGTATGATATGAGCTTGAATGGATTTGTAAAGGTGTGTGCATGTGTAGGCTGAATGCTTCATAAGGATGACATGTATGTACATGGCTTATGGTTATGAAAAATGCATGATTTTCCATACTTTTATGAATATGGTTATGTTATGGATGAAAATATGTTAGGAATGTTTTGAAGTAGAATGTGAAACTTTAAATATATGAGTATGCTTGAGGAGTGACCAAAATTAGTGTATTGATGTGTGTATGAGTTTGCTTGTGGGTGTTGGATTATAAACTTAAAAGACTTTAAGATTATTAGGACATATTTATGTTGATATTAGTAAATTTGAATTGTGTCTTATATGTTGAATGGAAGTGTATTATGTTTATAGAAGTGTTGCTAATTCCATATTACGGGCATTATTGATAGTTTGGGGCTTTTATTTAAGAAGTGATAGGCTTTAATAATAAAAATGTGGTTTATAGTTCATGTATGCTATTGAGGCAATGAACTTGAAAATCATGCTATGAGCATATGATATTTGTGCTTTATTAATATTAAAGTTAAATATGTTTAAGCATTTTATAAGCATGATGATGCAACTAAAGGCTAATTATGATAAGATATAGAACATAAAAGTGTTCACTTGCTATAAGATAAAATAATGTGGTTAAGATTAAAATAATTTAAAATAGTGGAATTTATAAGTTTAATAATGCCTCATATGATTAGACAACCTAGATTGGATAAGTTGACCAGTTAACTAAGGAACGATAATAGCCACTAAGGCATCTATGGATGTAATTTTAGCCTACAGGCAAATATTGATCTTGAGACATGATTTTGGACTTTAGGTCTTATGTTATAGGCTTCGAGTTTATATATGATGTTTAGGTTCAGGCTTTGGACTATAGGTCTTATGCCTTAGATTCTAAATTTTGATTAATACCTTCTGATTTTATGTATGATCTATGGATCAATTGTGGCTTTAAGCCATGTTCCATTATCCAATATATGGATATTTGTCTCCTAGGTATGGGCATGTATTAAACCATAATACTAATAAAAATTTGTGATATTAATTAATCGAGATGTGTGATGATATTATTAGTGTTTGACATAATTATGTAGCCTGTTGTTAATAAATAATATAGTTGTTGATGAAAACTTCATTGTGACTTAAATATGTAATGTTATGAATTTAATTGGTAATACCATATTAATATGAGTTTATTTTGATATATAACCATGTCATATTGGTAAAATTGCATAAAAGTTTTATTCTTTCCATATACCTGACAAAGTTTTCATTAGCATGGATAATATTGCATGTGTATGCCATAATCATACATTAAGGTAAATACAACACTAAGTGAAAGTTTAGCACATTATGTTATTTGCAGTGTATAGGTAATAAGGTAGCAAATTAGAGCTAAAGCCTTAGAAACATAGGAGATCTTGAAGTTATCCCATTTAGTTGTTTTAGATCTCTTTTTGTGTAATTTTGTGATGTATATAGTTAGATAGCACTCCTATGAAAAATGAGGGATTAGGCCTAATTTGTACTTTTGTAGTTATGTCCTATTATTACTTATTAACAGATGATTTTAAATTTCTTTAAAAGCTTTCAAATGCTTGTATGACTTGTATGATTTATGTTTCTATTGCATGCTTGAGAGTGTTGCCTTTTGTTGATAATGGATGGTCAGATAGACCCAGTTTGAGTGGAGATGTGTTATATGATGTTGTAGAAGTGCTTTTTAATAGGTTACTATTTAGGAAAGTGTCCTGGTATAGCCTTTATGCTATTAGAACTTTGACATAATGACCCCATTAGTATGCCTTGTAAAACATGTTTTTAGTTATTCACCATTTTTATAACTTGAACATGAAAAGAATGTTTTAATTAAAGAAAAGTTTTAATTTAAATATGTTTTTCTTATAAAGTAGTTTAGATATTAGTAATCATGCCACTCGTTATTTGAGTCTAGTGTATAGAACGAGTAATGGGTATCACATTTTGCAGTAGATGAGTTACTAGTTTAGGCATTCCTCAATACCTTTAGGTTATATAAAAGTGCTATTGAATTGAAAAAGTGTACATCACTAAATTATACATACCAATCACTAAATTATACATACCAAGGTTTATAATCTATTTTTATGCCTATAGATTCGAGATGAGTCATAGTATGCCCTGAGATAATGAAGAGGTTCAGAACCATGCTCTGACTACTGTGGCATAAAGAGATGCCAAAATAGAATCCATGACCTCCTATGATGCTAGGCAAGAAGCACAAGAACCATAGGGGCAACCTAAATGGTTCAAGTAGATGATGGAGTCTATTAAGCAAGCATCTACTGCTATTACTACTATTACTACTACTAGTGTTATTGCTATTCATTTGATAGTACCTCCACCAGCTCAGCCAAAACATCATCTTGTACATAATACCTATTTAGAGATGATGATTAAGAATGGGGCTAAGTTTTTCAATGTAGATGAGTAGGAGGGATCTAGCAGGGTTAAGTATTGGCTAGACAAGACCTTACAAATTATGTAGTAGCTTAAATGCACTTTAGAGGAGTATATAGTCTATGTTACCTCCATTCTATTAGAAGAGGCTTTGAAATGGTGGGAGAATATTACTAAACACAATGCTCTAGAAGATTTGACATGGGAGTTCTTCCTCAAAGAATTCAAGAAGAAATATATCATAGAGCACTATATGGATCTAAAAAGGTTGGCATTTATAGTCCTAAGGTAGGGGAATAGAATAATATCCGAGTATGAGAAAGAATTTGCTAGACTTAGTAGATATGCTAGAGGGGTTATTACTATTGAGGAGGAGTGCTATAAAAGATTTGAGATGGGGTTGATTCTTGATATTATGCGCTAAATTATTCCCATAAAGATCTTGGATTTTTCTACTTTAGTGGTTGTATTCCAATAAGTGGAGTTGGTCCACAAGTTATAAGAGAAGAGGGATGGTTACTAGAGGAAGAGGTCTTTTGGACAAGGTCAGGGCAGTTTAATATCTACTTTTAACAAGAGACCAAAGAATGAATAGTCTAAGCAATCACATAATCAGAAACAATCTCAATCATATAGATTAGGCTAAAGATCCAAAGCTTAGTCCAAATAGAAGATTCAGGCATTTGATGCCCTTAGATCTATAGTTGGCAGTAATTTTCAAACTTAGTGTGAGACCTATCACAAGAGACATAAGGGTACATGCTAGAAAATCATGAGATGAGTTTGCTAGTGTAACACCCTCTACTAGATTCCTAAAGGAACCTAATAAGTGATGTATATACTCCTAGGTCACCCATCCTAACTTTTCCCACTAGTACCATTCATTTAACTTCTATTATATTTCTCCAAAATTTCGATAACATAGTGGCTATCTAGGTTCCTATCCAAAAATTTTAAAACTTGTTTAAGCACTTCTATGATCATTTCACAACTCCTAGACCCATTTGGTCTCCTATTATCAACCTATTTAGAAAGCAACACAGGCCTCAGCCCACAAATAATAAGCATACAAATATAGAGCCTCAGGCTCACATCATCAACAGGCATTATTTCTAAACATGCATTCAAAAAATATATAGTTCTATTTCATTCACATGAATAGTCATACATACTAATATACATTACATTAACAGAACCTAAATATGTATATTTTACCCATTTTCCACCTAAGTACATGGATATCAAAAATATACAACATTTGCTTTGTGCTTCTTCAAAAAGTATTCTTTAAACTTTTATCTACATGCTTCACAAGGTAGGATTCCGACCTTGATTACCTACACACCAAAATAGGTACACTAAGTATACAAGATACTTAGTAGTGAACTTAAAGCATTTAAATCATGTCATCATATATTTTCATACATGTGCAGTCTAATTATTGTTCTTGCCAAGTCCTTTAGTTCAATTTACACATTCTAGTGCCAAATTACCAAAATAACCCTAAGGCATTTATATGTCATAAAATAATTTTTTAACTCACATAAATCATTTAGGATAGTTATTAATGTTCCTGGCATGCATATTTTGCATTAATCATTTCATTTAATAACATATGTGTAAAATTACCAAAATGCCCCTATGTTTGTATTTCATCAATTTATTCAAAAAATATTGTCCTATTATACTTAATTTTATTTTCATGATCATATTGATTGTATACTTAATTCAATTCACTAGCCCCAACTAGAAAGACAACACTTACAAACACTAGACCTAGAGGGAATAAACTAGTGTAGTGGTCCTTATTCTGGACCTCAGCTACTGCACCGGCATGTGTGACATCATGGAGATCAGCCTAAAGCCTCTTTAGCCATAAATAAATAACATTAATCTATGTGACATAATGAAGATCAGCCCATAGGCCTCCCTAGCCAGAAATAAAATCTCAAGATCTATGTGACATAATAGAGATCAGCCCATAGGCCTCCCTAAGCATAACTAATCTTATCAAGTATGTGACATAATGGAGATCAGCCCATAAGCCTCCCCAACTAGACTTAATCTCATCAAGTATGTAAGATAATGGAGATTAGCCCGTAGGCCTCCCTAGCTACAACTAATCTCATCAAGTATGTGACATAATAGAAATCAGCCCATAGGCCTCCCCCGCCACAAAAAATCTCATCAAGTATGTGACATAATAGTGATTAGCCCATAGGCCTCCCTAACCATAAATAAATATCATTGCTTGAACATCAGACAACTAGTAGCTGCCAAAACCCTAAGTTGATCAATCAACCCATCTAGTGGGTGTCTAACTAATGGGCCAAGTAGCTCATTTTAAGTTCATTTACTAACAAATAGTGTTTTCATACTATTTAAGATTCAATAACAGTTAGTTATAATTTTTAAAACATAGTTCATTTTTATCTCAGTCTGTTCTAGCCACTTTTTGGCTTTACCGAGAAAAATCCCAAAACATATTTTAAGTTCTGATAATGTCAAATTCGTGAATCAATGTGTTTCAAATTGTTATGCTATATTCTTCATAATTTCCATAATTTCTATTCAGTGACATTTTTCCTTCTGATAATGGTCAATTGGATAGTTATAGGTCATTTCAACCAATTTTAAAGGCTTATTACTGAGACTATTTTAAGTCTAATTTCAACACAGTTTTCAACATCTCATTAAGCACATTCATAGGCCCAAAGCCAATCATATCTTAACCACTTCTAAGGCTAAAAAAGAGGTGAAATTACTATTCATTCTTGTATCCCAAGCCTAGCCCCAAAGGCATAAGTTTATGTTCATTTTTCATAGTTCATTTCAAGTCACATTTTACATCACAATTTTAAGCCATTTTCTAACTTATTATCCAAGTATAAATCAAGGGCCAATTCACATGCTTTTAAGTGTTTCTAATCAATATAAACATTTATAATTCATGTTAACTTTAGGTTTAGTGACAACCATGATTTTAAGTTCACAAACTTTCACATAACTCTAAATTTATTGGAGATCAACCAACCAAAATTCGAGCACAACTCCATAGGCCAAGCTTTCGAGCTCTAAGGTATATAAGCCTAAATATGTAACTTTATCCCCTTTTACCATTAATTTAAGTCCTTAAACATAATTCCATCACACACATACATGTACTACATCCATATCATTCACCATAGGTTATATACACATCATGTATCAGTGGATTAAATCATGAGCAATCAATAGTACCTAATAAAATGCTCGGGTACATCTCAAAAACATACTTGTTAATAATTTCTTCAAACCATACACCTTGATTCCCTTTTGAATTAATCCATGAACATCACCCTAGGCCTCATATAATCACCCTAGGTATTAAAGCCATTTTCGGACAGCAAGCAATTTAGGTATCAACTCATTATTTCCTTAAACAACATATACACACAATTCATTAAATCCTTAAATTTTAGCATTCAAAATGAGGTCTCAACCCTTTAATAAGACATTTAACTACCCTAAGGTATTGTCTAGCCTTTAAAGGCCTCATGGCATGAGAAAAATAGCTTGAATTCACTTACCAACTTAAAGAACACTAAAATCCCACAAGCTGGCTTATTGCCTAGTCACCATAGTGACTTCCTTCTTCTTTTCTAGCCCCCTCTTTAACCTTCTAAGGCCCTAATTACCTCACAACCATACACATATATATGTTAGGTATGGTTTAGCATCAATTTACAGCAAAAAATTCCAAGGAAAGATAAAGGAATGCCTTAGAACTCACCTAAAGTTCCCTATTTAGGACTATTCTGACCGGTAAACTTTAGGAATTTATTTTTCACTATTAAGAGCTCCTTTTGCTGAAATTATTTTCCTTTAGTCTCCTAACATCCTAAAAATTTAGAAACAAGAATGACAAATTTTGGTTAAGGGATGAGGGAGATATGGCTAGAGAAAGTGGGGGATGGCATTTAGTTTTTTCTGAGCAGTCTGAACCATGAAACTTTAGAGAATTCTTTCCCTCAAATGAGGGCTCCTTTCCCTCTGATTCTTTGTCCCACAATTCACCAATAGACTAACTTGAATTTAGAAACTAGAATCATGAATTTTGGTTAAGAAATGAAGAAATTCTAACCAGCTAAAGGAGGAGTTGGCATCAGTAATAGCAAAAGTGAAGGAAATTTTTTTTTTTATTTTTACTTAAGTCGAATCCATATGGCATAACCCATTTGCCACTTGGCATGGCTGTGGGCTTATGTCACATGACATGGGTTGTCCTAAAACCTCTTGAAAATCCTAAAACCATCTTAATTTTTTGGCTAACTTAAGAAATTCATAGTAATTCACTCAAACCTCAAAAAATTATGCCATTTTTTTTTAAAAATTCATTTTTAATTCCCTTTACCTACTTGTAAATTTTTATGGCCAAATTCCACCGATAGGGCAGTTTTCAGACTGTCTTAATTTATATACCAACCTCAAAAATTACGAGAATGTGCAAATGACCTTAGAATCCAAAAATTCTTTCACCAATGGACTCAGTGGAATTTTAAGCTTCAGGGTCCACTATTTTGGGGGCCGTCCAAGCACATCTCGAGTCACTCTTAGCCCGTAAAATTTTTAGTGCACCAAGGGATAGCTTATAGTCCAAAATAAATTTTTGGTTCTACTAAAATTTTAAATTTTGCTATTTTCATCAAATCAAAGCCCCTCAAATTTTCATGACCAGTGTCAC
>CANXYI010407777.1:0-17541 GCA_948208565.1 Hura crepitans | reverse complement strand
CAACCCTTAAGTCTAATGTCCTAGCATTGCCCGACTTTAGGTGCAACATCTTAGCATTGCCTGCACTAATCAACCCTCGAGTGCAACATCCTAGCACTACCCAACTTTAGGTCACTGCCTAAACTAACCAGCCCTTGGGTGCATTATCCTAGCACTGTTCGACTTCAGGTGCAACGTCTTAGCACTGCTTGAACCAATCAACCCTCAGGTGGAATGTGTTAGCACTGCTCGACTTTAGGTACAATTTCCTAGCACTACCTAAACCAACCAACCCTTGGGTGAAATGTCTTAGCATTGCTCGACTTTAGGTGTAATGTCCTATCATGCCTGAACCAACCAACCCTCGGGTGCAACATCCTAGCACTACCCGATTTTAGGTGCAATGCCCTAGCATTGCCTGAACCAACTAACCCTCGGGTGTAATGTGCACCCTAGGTGCAACGTCCTAGCACTACCCAAACCACACTGACTCTGATCCCGCTGAATCTTATAGAAAAATCGCCTTGAGGTATATATCTGTTTCCTTTTTGAACTTTAGGTCACCTAACACACTCTGTAGTCACCTCCCCAAAGTTAGAGGCAACTGTAGACACTGGGTCTCTACAGCTTCTACGCTTAGTTTGCCTAATGATAATGAAAAGGACAAAATCCCAAAAATGGATTTTTTACGTCCAAACCAAAGATCTCAAAACTTTTTCTTAAATGAAAAAAATTTTGAAAACGGCCATTTTCTAAGAGAAAATGGTCGTTTTGAAGAAAATAGGTCATTCCCATGAGGGGAATGGCCATTTTGAGCCTAGAATGGCCAAAACGGGTCGTCCCATATGTAGGGCACTTGTTTTGGGCCCAAAACAGCTATTTTGGCTTAAAAAATGACCGTTTTGGTCATTTGGCCCAAAACGGGCATTCCCACGTGCCAAATGGCCGTTTGGGCCTAAAACAGCCAAAATGACCGTTTTGCTTCTGAAAAAGGTCATTTTGGCCATTTTTGCCCAAAATAGGTGTTTAGCCCCTAGAAATGGCTATTTTAGGTGTTATTCCATTGAAAACGACTTTTTTCATGGCAAAAACACCTATTTTGTACCTCGTGGGTCATGCATAAAAATCAATTGGGTCATTTTTAAGCCAAGGTTGGTTAATTTAAGGAGAGAGTAAATTTTTTAGAGAGAGAAACTGCAAAAAAGGCAAAAATACTCTCCCAACTCTATTTTTTTGGAGATTAATGCACTGTTTTCAATCTGATTTGAAATCTTTCTAAAGGCAAATATACTGGTGTGTTGACCAACCCATTTTCCTTTTATTTTTTAGTTTTTCCTTTTCCATTTTATTCATCTACTAGTTAGATACGATAAATTATTTGTGCCATATTTTTTACATTTATGAGACTACTTATTTTTCTTTAATATCCATCCATCCTTTTATTTTTGCTTTGCATATAAAAATGTTATTTTTTGTTGCTTGGGCTGATTTTATTTTTTCTTCTTGCATTATCCATTTACTAGTTAAACGTGGTAATATATTTATGCAATATTTTATATTTTTGTGACTTATTTTTATCTATTTTCTATTTGTCTTTTTTTATTTTTATTTTTGATTCGCATCTAAAAATGTTATCTTTGTCATTTAAGTCGATTTTATTTTTCTTATTGTATTATCCGTCTACCGGTTATATGTGATAATTTATTTGCACAATATTTTGTATTTTTGCAACTATTTATTTTTATTTAATTTATGTCCATCTTCTATTTTTCATTCACATACTAATATATTATTTCTACTATTTTGATGCTAGTTACTTGATTCTTTAGGGTTGATTATTGTTATTATTACCTATAGTTTGTTAGATTGTATTTTAGACATCCCGAAATGCAATTTTTATTTTTATTCGATTCGATTGTATTTTAAGTAATTGCCTTGTATTTTATTTTTATTATCGAATTATTTCTTTGTATATTCCGTGAAAGCTATAATAATTAGAAAAATGATTTTTCATGTGATCGAAAAAATATCCAAAATAGTTTTATTTAATTAATTGGTGTTTTATTAATAAAATTGGTTTTGATTTTTCTTAATAAAAGTCACAATAAAAATTATTTTCTAAAAATTAACATGTGAGCACCAAAGTTCTCAAATTAAATCCATTATCTGATTTTTGTACGATACATCCAATTTCAATCTTAAAATATTCCATGAATGTCGAATTAGGTAGAAAAATGGTTTTGCACGTTAAAAAGAAATAATAGTCAAAATCATATTTTTACCCAATAAATTAGCATTTTGTTAATAAATAAATTCCGATTCTTTCTTAATAAAATTTGCAACAATAACATTTATTTTCCAAATTGACATTTGAGAACCAAAGTTCTCAAGCCATTCTTCTAAATAAAAGTCACCACAATAAAGGTCATTTTTCTAAATTGACATTCAAGAACCAAAGTTTTCAAACCACTCTTCCAAATAAAAATCATCACAATAAAATTTGTTTTTCCAAATTAGCGTACAATAACCAAAGTTCTCAAACCCATCATCTAATTTTAATAAAAGGTCGCTCTAATAAAATCCATTTTCTAAAATTGGCATGCGAGAACCAAAGTTCTCAAAACAATCAATCGCTCGATTCTATGTATGTTATTTTGATTCCAAGTACCGATTTATTTTTCTATAAATATATTATGTAACTTCTTTTATGTGAATGTGTGATTTACTTTAATTGCAAAACATCGTTTAAGAAATGGAATAGTATCATAAATTCAATATGAATTTCCATATTAATTTGAGATATAAATAAGAGTAGGGTTTTGAATTGCTGTAGTTTTGGCCCTACAAGGTATTTCCCGACTTTGTTGGGTGGTGACTCCTACCTTGTAGTGCCTAACTTGCACCTCCTAGGCTAATAAAAAAGGAGTGGCCCTAGATTCCTTTAGCTTCTTTCTCATTTTTTAAGACTCAAGGACTGAGGCTTATGTTAAGTCTTAGGCTGCTTCAATTTGATCAGTCCTAGGAAAACGAAAGGGATGTGAACACTAAGAGAGGGCTCTAATACATGATTCACACTACTGGATTTTTAGCCCACACTAAAAACACAATTCTTTCCAAAACCTTATATCTTGTGTTGTTGCTTAATAATTCATGTGGTAAAATCTTAGGCCTCCTACTATACTTATTTTTATTCATTCATACTAATTTTATGAACCAATGATCTCTTATGATTGCTCATGCGTGAGGTGATTCTATGTAATCCCCTTATTGATTATAAGAGTTGGTTGGTATTTCAAACTATTTAATTGTCTATAATGACCTGTTAAGCTATTATAATCATTCTATAATTGGCATTTTAATTGCACAGACCAACCTTAAGGCACGACAAGGTCCATATAGACTTAATATATTGATATGTGTATGATTTAACATTCGTACAGACTATTATTCAATAATAATTTTCTATTTACTTTATATACCACATTTTAATATATTCTATTTACTATATTGACATATTTATATGCTATTATATTATATCATTATCTTATTCTTTACTATGCATGTTGGTGATATTTTAGAATTAATGTGTTGTCCGTATGGACTCCCTTTCACAAGGATCAAAGTATGCATGGATATGTGTATCTTATGCAAGCTTATCCTATTTTGTAGTCTATATAGACATATACTTTAAAGTCTAGTTCTCATGAATAATAGTATGATCCATTCACACTCTTATTTGTATGATTAATCTAACATTCTTTTAGTTATAACCATTATCTCAACATACATCCTAATTAGTCATATTTGCATTACACATAATGTTACCATTATATTATTAGGTCCTCACGGACTAACCTTTCTCCTTGAGTTGTATAAGAGTAACCCTTCATATTGGCTTGGAGGTCCATATGGACCTAGCCATTAATACATGTCGTAGTCTATACGAACATATACTGGAGCATTATCAAGTCTATACAGACTTGACGATGTGAATATGGGACTTATTGTATGTCTTGTATTATTTCATTTGGTTTTGTAGCCTTTCATTTCTCTTGATTATTTAGGTTGTAATAGGTAATTTAATAATTTGTCTTACAAGCTAAAAAGTTTAACCTTACGTAAAATAGTTTTCTACCTAACTAATTGGTGTTTTCATAATAAAATGGTTTTGATTTTTCCTTAATAAAAGTCACAAAAAATGTATTTTAATAAAAGCAAAACTTCTAGAGATAGGAGTTAGGCATTTAATGCTACAACTTATTTCTTTAAGTGAAAGGGTGATATGAATGCTTTAACCATAATACTTGCTTGCATGATATGGGATTGATAAATATTAGAATATAAAGGAAAGTATATTATAAGGGCATAAATAAGATTATATTTCGAACCTTTTCTAAGTAAAAGATCTGTAGTCCTAGTGTAGAGTCAGGTGGTGACTCTAAACACTAACCACTCTTATCCAGAGTAAAATACAATAAATTCTACATGTGTCATATGATGACATGATATGGATCTAAATACAACTAAATGGAATAGTTGATGATAGAAAAAGGGACCCATTTCTACCTAGGATATACTATGGCATTAGGATATTTTGGCATGCCAAATAGTGGATACTAGCTGATCTGCCTGAGTATTTTACCTTTAAGAACCAGAATTTATGCCTTTAAGTACCATATTTTATGCCTTCAAGTATCATATTATTTGCCTTTAGGTACCATCATAAAATGGTGGGTTAAAGGAACTGTCATATTATGATTAATGAAAATTTAATAATGACAACTTCTATAATCTGACCAAATTTTTAATGAATGTGTGACATAGTTACTTTAATTATGCATGTATCATGCATTTATTATGTATGCTAATACATTCTTTATCTCATAAGACCAAAGATGTAATTAATGCCATTTATTGATGCAAAAAAAAAAAGAAACTAATATGCTATTTGGTATACATCTAAAAGGCATGAATGCATAAGTACTTCTTTATATAATTATTGCTTATCACTACATTGTTTTGTGAATTAGAGTATTATGTCTCACTAAAATTGCATCTAACCTGGATAGTTATGTGGCACATATTTTACATATGGATTATATTATACTTGTTTTTGTTATGTGACATGGATTATTTTTATGAATAATGAGCTATAGAGTTATTATATTTATATAACTAAAGTGTAAATGCATACTAAATAATGGGAATTATGTTTGATGCTCAATTGCTTATGATAATTTTCATAGAATGATATGCTCTAGATTTGATTTGTTTGTGTCTATCCGATGGTTATAAAATGAATTAAATTTTTATTAGGTGGATGAATTATTCTAAGTCAAACCCATTGAGATGAGTACCACTCTGCTACTTAGCTTAGTGCATGGGGTTTTTCCTATGTTCAATTTGAAGGCAAAATGATGAAAGATGAGGTTTAGTAGAGTTCTACAGTAAGATACATCAAAGTCATTAGAGTATTATGGATATGATGGGTTCACATGAACATGTACTAAGTACCATTTTGTGGATTCTTATATAGATCGTTTATTTATTGGTAAATAGATACATGTATTTAATAGTTATGTTCTTTTAAAGTGTTATATGCAAAAGATGGTTTTTTTTAGGTATAAGATCAATGGGTTATGTATTTGATGTTGATGTAATAGTGTGGATGTTTTGTTTTTGACATATATAGGTTTTTGTTAGGATATTGAAGTTTTATTGTATAAGATAAGATTATGTCAAAGAGAAATATTGTAATACATGTTTTTAGGGTTTTGGATATAGTTTGTAACATTCTTAGCTTGGTCTAAGGAATGATTAAGATAAGGGTCTTACATATTACATTCTCATGCTTTATCCATCATATGATTTTATTATTATACTCATGGCATGGAAATAGTCATGTAACAATATGCTATCTAAAGGTATCATATCAATATTAATATCAATTTTAGTAGGCATCAATTGTCTAATGATAATGAATTATATGTCACAAACTTGATAATTGCATAACTTTATTTACGTATGACAACTTTATTAATTCATGCCAAGAATTTAAAATGAGTATCATATATATGACACATTTAATCATCACATATTACATATCAGTATAACATCATTTAACCTCAATTTTTTATCATCTTACATAGAGTTTTAATTATATCTCATACATCAAGTATCTTAAAAATAAATCATGATAATTTGGCTTTTCAACACCCCTCTCAATTGGTTCCACTGCTAGACCTAAATAATGAGTGCCATATTAAGTGTTGTAAAGCACCTAACCTATGCAAACTATATAATCAGGATTTATCTTTTTTAACTTAATAACCTATGAGGTCACAAAGCTTGGAAATTCATAGCATAATGGCTATACTGAGAGCACTACATAGATTAATTCCTCTAGACAAATAACTCTGATTATCAATAATCAAACAACGATACTCTTTCAAATATAACATTTTTAATTCAATCACAAATATCACACCTTGTATGAACTCAAGAATCCTTTTTTACAAATCTAAAACACTAAACTTTTTTGCCAAATGTATGACATAAACAACTTAATTATTCTTAAACTCACATCTCAACATATTTATGCAGCTTATACAAATTCTATTTACTTGGAATATTACATACTACCAAATTAAAATAATATGAATAAATACATTAACTATTTATCATAAGGAAACCAATATTCTATTATAAGGCACTTTTTCTAATGCAGTATCTCTCTATTAATTAACCTTTGCCTCGGAATCTAAACCTATGTATGAGAAAAAATTCTATCATGCAAAACTATTCACTTAATGGTGCTTTTAACACATTACATGTACAATTCCAATTACCATATAATTCTGTAAAGATTATTAAAGGTATAAAAGTATTTGCTATTTATGTTGCCTATTATACATGTATATGTTCTTTTTGCATCTAATAAATTCTATTTATTCATATAATTATTTAGCATTTTGAAGATCATTATATTTTTATAAAATTAGAAGTAACAAAAGTTTATATTTTCTTCATGTATTACAATTACATAATTAACCATACATAGTTACTTGTATTAGCATCTCATTTTACATCATACACTACAATTTATTTACCATATTTTATTGTTCAACAATTCCCATGAGTAATGTCATTTGGAAAAGCTTAGTAATTTTATTAGAAATTTTTAGTTCATAATTTTGTTGCCTGAATAATCCTAAAGACACTATTATAGTAAAGGATAATAAGAAATAAT
Source organism: Hura crepitans (assembly GCA_948208565.1). Taxonomy (NCBI): domain Eukaryota; kingdom Viridiplantae; phylum Streptophyta; class Magnoliopsida; order Malpighiales; family Euphorbiaceae; genus Hura; species Hura crepitans. The sequence continues at coordinate 10,313 of CANXYI010407777.1, read as the reverse complement.
ATTATACTGAAGTACCTTCCTAATGATAAATACATAGTACCTAATCATATAGGAGAATCTAGTGCCATAGTATTGAATAATAACAATAAGGCACTAGGTGCCCAAGACAATAAAAGTAATGCTGTAAAATAATAAGCTTGTAGCCACTAACAGTACCCTCCTTGGCTAGCCAATCTATCTTAGACTTTAACAACAATCCTAGTTTTATTAAGCCAGTATTTATAGTTTTTAGTTATCATTGTTATAAGAATTCATTAGTTTCAATTATGGTTCCATATTATGCTCAATTAGATTCCACATGTTATTAAAAAAATAACTCTCATTCAATAACATTGTAATTAATCTCATGTTGTATATTCCACCATACATTTATCAATAAACTTATGCCATCAATTAAAACTCAATAACTCCATCATCATTTCACCAGTTATTAATATAATCAACAAAGGCATTTTCATGTAATTTGGTTTAATATTTATATCTAAATATTTTAAAATTATCAGTCAATCATTTTCCATACATGTTATGATATCATTCCCTTAGTTAGTTAATTTATTAAATTAATTTAAAGTACATTTTGGCCAAACATAGTTGATTACTCAAGAATTCAATCTTTCCCAATTCCATGTATTAAATAATACAAAATTAACAAATGAAGATTACAAATGTGTAAAATTAAAATTTTCTCTTTCATCTCTTTTTTTAACCTTCAATTCATTTATACTTTATATAACCTTTCATTTTATCAAGAATGTTTTTTTATGTTCTTTATGAATGCAACTTTTGACAATACCTTATATTAAGTATCTCAAAGTCATTCTAGATACATTCTTTTAAATTCACTACTTTATGAAATATTCTTTAGAATTTTTTATTAAAAATCTTTTTATACATGCATATGAAGTACTCCAAAAATGTAAGTACCTTTATCCTTCATCTATCATTTATACTTCTTCAATTTAATATCCCTTATATTTAGTTTTATCATAGTCAATAACATTGTACTAGTTATATTATTCTACTTAATGATATTAAAACCTTTGCTCTTCCTTTTCTTCCATTTAGATTCTCGACTACCTTTATTTACTTCCATTTTTACCTAGACAAGTAAATGTGAATAAACATTATATCATGTTCATATAAGTTTTCATAAAGCTAGCACCTAGTTATTCTATATATGAATGCTTCATTTTACTTAAATTTCATTAGGCATTTCCATAAACAACCATTCTTAACTTTTATTTGAGGAATTCTTTCTAATGCTATTTGCTTCCATAGTTACATAACCTAAAGTATAAGCATTCTTTTCCTAAGTTAATATCATGTTAGTCCAAAATAATTTTAGGATCTCCTAAAATAAAGACTCCAGTTCTAGATTAGTCTTAAAAACCAATTTCTTTGTATCTTCTCATATAACATCATATGTAATTGTAAAAATCAAAAACATGGCCACTATTATAGCCTAAGGATTTCCTACTCAAAATATAAGATAAGTATAATGTTTAATAATGTTTAAATCACCACTAGAAATTCTTTTAAGCAATACCATAAATAATCATCAACATCTTCCTTACCTACTTCTTTGCTATAGGTAAAAAATATATATAAATTTCTTTAATCAACTCTTACTCAAAACCTTGTTCATTTTCAAATTTAGAGTATTCATTAACCCAACCTTTCTACATCTTTGGTTTTATTTTCATTGTAAAACTGAGTTAAATTTGTTTCAATTACCGATATCCTGATGACATTAGTTTATATGTTTAAAGCCCTGATGTTTACCAACGATTCAATTGATCATAATCCTATGTATTCACCTTAAATAATTCATGCAAATTGCTTAAGTACTTCATTCTAGAAAGGTTACTTATGCAAACTAAAGTTTTTATCACAATTTCTTTATAAGGCCAAAAGTAATACAGAAGCCCTTCATAAAACAATTCTCAAATAAAAAGAAGTACTATTACTAACAAGGACTAAATACTACAACAATGAAATTCCCTTCAATGTCTTTATCCTTTATTAGGCAGTAATCAAATTTGACATAACCAATATTTCTCTTTTTTTTTCCCATCTACACTAATCAATTAGACTTCTTAATATCAAGATTTCCTCTTTTTTAGAGTTTCTTTTCTATGTAATACTCTATAAGTAGGAAAATCATGTATGCATAAGTGAGATTCCTCTTTATGTAAAGTCTTCAATTTTACCAAAACTAAGGTTTTGACACCATAGCACATCAATAAGATTACAAATGACCTACCTATTCATACCTTTTTAGTGTTTTATAAAATATTTACTTGAATGACCTAAAGAAAGGATGTAAGTGTATTGAAATAGATTCACTAAGCCATCTCCAGAATAAATTTTGCGTTAAGTACTTAGTTGTTATTTCAACATCTTATTTTCATTCAATAATTCATTTAGGAACTCATACTCAAAATATTTTGTGTATTAAGCAACTTCCATTTAATGTGCATAATAATACATTTCATTTCATTTAGTTATAGTATAGTTACCTATATATGTACTTTCTATATCATCCAATAATTGTTCTTAAATAATTGTTTTGGATTTGTAATTCAATAACTTCTCTTGATCAATTTGTATTTCTCTATTGCTTAGGAATTAAAAAAAATAAAAAGAGAGATTCATTAGCATAAATCTATTTGCCTAAAGGGCCTCTATTTATGTCCCTTTTATTTTCTTAAGAATGATCAAATCGAAGCAGTTGAAAACTCAACTTAGGCCTCACTCCTCGAGTCTCAAAACATGAGAAGGAAGCTAAAGGAATCTAGGGCCACCCTTTTTTGATTACCTTAGGAGGTGCGAGTTAGGCACCACAAGGTAAGAGTCGCCACCCGATAAAGTTAGGAAATACTTTGTAGGGCCAAAACCAGAGCAATTCGGAACCTTACTCTTATTTATACCTCAAATTAATAAAAAAATTCATTTTGAATTTATGATATTATTCCTTTTCCCAAGTGATATTTTACTATTAAAGTAAATCACACATTCACATGGAAGGAATTGTAGAATATATTTACTGAAAAATGAATAGGTACTTGAAATTCAAAGAACATACATACCATCGGGCAATTGATTATTTCGAGAACTTTGGTTCTCGTATGCCAATTTTAGAAAAGAGTTTTTATTATAGGGACTTTTATTTAAAATTGGATGATGTGTTTGAGAACTTTAGGTTCTCGTATACTAATTTTGGGAAAACGAATTTTATTATGATGATTTTTATTTGGAAGAATGACTTTGAGAACTTTAGTTCTCAAAAGTCAAATTGGAACAATAAATTTTATTGTGGTGCTTTTTATTTAGAAAAGTGGCTTTGTGAACTTTGGTTCTCAAGTGTCAATTTTAAAAAATAATTGTTATGGTTACAAATTTTATTGAGAAAGAATCGGAATTTATTTTATTAACAAAACACCAATTTATTAGGTAAAAATATGATTTTGATTATTAATTCTATTTAATGCGTAAAACCATTTTTCTACCTAATTCAGTGCTCATGGAATATTTTGGGACTGAAATTGGATGTAATATACAGAAATCGAGAAGTGGATTTAATTTGAGAACTTTGGTTCTCACATGTTAAATTTTAAGAAATAATTTTATTGTAACTTTTATTAAGAAAAATCAAACCCGATTTTATTAATAAAACACCAATTGATTAAATATAAATATTTTAATTATTTTTCCATTCACATGAAAAATCATTTTCCTAATTATTACAACATTCATGGAATATACAGGGAAATAATTCGACCAAAAAAATAAAATACAAGGCAATTACCTAAAATACAATCTAACCGAATAAAAAATAAAAATTACATTCTGGAATGCCTAAAATACAATCTACTAAATAATAGGCAATAACAACAATAATCAGCCCCAAATAATCAGATTACTCGCATCACAATAACAGAAATAATATATTAGCATGTGAAGCAAAAATAAAAAAACGGACATAAATTAAATAAAAATAAACAGTCGCAAAAATATAAAATATTGCATAAATAAATTATCACATCTAACTGGTGGATGGATAACCAAAAATAATATTTGTGATGGAAGCAAAAATATGAAGACAGACAGAAATTAAATAAAATAGATAGTCACCAAAATATAAAATATTACATAAATAAATTAACACAACTAACCAGTAGATGGATAATGCAAGAAGAAAAATGAAATCAGCACAAACAAGGAAAAATAATATTTTTGATGCGAAGCAAAAATATGAAGACAGATAAAAATTAAATACAATAGATAGTCACAAAAATACAAAATATGACACAAATAAATTACCACATCTAACTAGTAGATGGATAATACAAGAAGAAAAAAAAATCAGCCCAAATGACCAAAAATAGTATTTTTGTTGTGAAGCGAAAATAAAGGCATAGATAGAAATTAAAGGAAAATAAATAGTCTCACAAATGCAAAAATATAGCACAAATAATTTACCACATCTAAACAGTAGATGAATAAAATGTAGAAAGAAAAATGAAAAATATACGAAAAATGGGTTGGTCAACACATCGGTATATTTGCCTTCAAAAAGATCTCGGCTTGAATTGAAAAACGATGCTTGAATCTTGAAAAAATCCAAAATATGGGGTGAAAATAATATTTTTTGTGCATTTCTCTCTCTAGAATATTTTCTCTCTCCTTAAAATGACCCACATTGGCTCAAAATGGCCAAATTGGTTTTTTATGTATGGACCTTGAGGTACAAAATATGTGTTTTTATGTTGAAAATAGGCGTTTTCACGTTGAAAAAAGGGCCAAAATAGCTGTTTTAGGGCAAAATGCCCGTTTTGGGCAAATAGCTGTTTGAGGAATCAAAACGACTATTTTTGACTCTAGAATGGTCGTTTTGTGTGTTTTATTTTTTTAGTCCTTACCGCAGAGGGCTTTGGCCCCTGCACCCCTCTTAGCTTAAGCCCTTAACCAACCATAGACACCTTTTTTTTTCTCGTTTCAAGTCACACCATGTGATTTTTCAAGTCGGGGAAAGACTAAAAGAAAATTTTCTTAAAGAAAACTTTGAGATCTTTGAATTGGATGTTAAAACCCTAATTTTTAGGATTTTTGTCCTTTTTATCATCATTAGGCAAACCAAACCTAAGAGCCCCCGAAATCTAATGTCTATAGTTGCCCCTAACTTTGGGGGGGTAACTACAGAGTGTGTGAGGTGACCTAAAGTTTAGTAAGGATAAGGACACTTACCTCAGGGGCGATCTCTCTATAAGATATGTCGGGATTAGAGTCAGTACGGTCTAGACAGCACAAGGACATTGCACCTAGAGTTAAGTTGTTTCAGCTAGAATTAGGATGTCACACCTAAAAGACTCTCGAAAGGGTTATGTTTAGGTTGTCCCTTCTCTCTCCCTCTCTCTCTCTTGCTCTTTTTTCTTTCTTTTCCTTTCCTCTCTGCTTTCCTCTCCCTCTCCTCTCATCTCTCCTCTCTTCATTCCTCTCATCTTTACTCTCAAAAGTCGAGCAGCATTAGGGATCTGAACTCAATGGTTGATTTGATTGATTTAGGCAGTGCTCTGATGTTGCACCTTAAGATAAGTTTGATTTGGTCTGGGCAGTGCTAAGACATTAGACCCTGGGTTAGTTTGGTTTGATTGATTCAGGCAATGCTAGGACACTACACCTAAAGATGAGTTTGCTCAGGCAGTGCTAATACATTGCACCTGAGTTTCCTTGAAGGCTGAAATTTGGGTTGCCCCCTATGTGGAAAGTATGAGATAAAACATGTTAGTTCTTTAGAGGTCAATTATAACATAAATCCATACTCTGTGTGTGTGTGTATATGCATTTTTCTTTTCCTTCCTCTCTTTCTCTCTCTCTTTTTTTATTTTTATCTCTCTCTCTTCATCTTTTTTTATGGTCCTCTTATCTCCTTTTTTATTTTCCGTTTTATTTATCTTTTTATTTAGTTTTGTGCATCTCTCCCTTCTCTTTTTTTTTATCTTTTATCTTCTTTTTTTTCTTTCTTTTTCTCTTTTTTTATCTTTTCCTTTTTTTTCATTTTCATTATTTAGCAGGTATTTGTTTTATTATTCTGTTCATGTTTTGATAAAAGCAATGAGCATAAAAATATGTCAGTTTTATGAATGACCATTTTTTAATACAAATTTTTGTGTCCTAAACTACCATCAACATATAAGTGCAAAGACATGAAGTAAAGTAAAATAAAGGCAAAATAAAGGCTAAGGAGCTGGAGGCTATCTCTGATCTCTCAACATCCGAATTTCTATCTCCAGGGCCTTCAATCCCTGTGCAGTCCTCCACTCAGAGTCCTCGATTCTTACACATAGATCAGCTTGATTATGCTAAAATTGCTCTACCATCCAAGTGTGCAAGCCCTAAAAAAGAGACTCAATTGATAGCTGAGGTGGTAGTGCTGAAGAAGAAAGGCTTGCCTTGTTAGTTTGCTATCTCTGAGCTGGCCTCTCGAGAGACAAGTTAGCCTCTAGAAGCTCTTCTAGATTAAGTGCAAACTGATCATCCTCGTTTAGTGGGTTGCCTACCTACTAGTTTAACTCAGCCTCTATAAGTAATCTATAACCAGCAGGTGGTCAGGAATCAAGTCTCACGATCCCAATAGCAATATAGGTGTCTTGATTGACTAATAACTGCTATTGAAGAGACTGGCCTAAATGCTACATTGGGATGTTTAACCCGAATAATAAAGCAGTGACAACCCCTCCTACGATGATTCCTTTGCCTGGGAATTGGCTGTCATGGTGTAAATGCTCAAGGATGGTCCAGGCTGGGTTGAATTGTACATCGCGCTCTATAGTCCAGAGGCTATACAACTCAATTTGGTATAGCTGATCGAAGCTGCCAACCCACCCAAAGTAGTTGAGGGATGATACTCAGTGTAGGTACTGATGTATCGGGTCTCATATGGTAAATGCCTTGGTCCAACTAGCATTGTAGATGGTGCTAAGCTAACCAATGTTCCTCTATCGCTCATCTAGGCTCTTGGGGACTTCTATATCCGTATCTATGGCAACTACAATAGCTCCGTAAATCATAAGAAGGAGAGGTTGTATATGGTTCCCATCACAGCAAAATGGATGGTAGAGACATCGTTTGGGATGGCTCACCGAAATTGGAATGTGCTAAGGAACTCGAGTGTTATGGTGGGGTAAATGGCACACCTCAACAGGTAAAACTCCCACCACCCCACTTGGGCAAGCAGCTGATCCACCTAGTCTAGAATGCCTAGATCTCATAATGTATAGGTATACATATACCGGCTCCCCATCTGTGTGACGGTGGCCAGTCGCCTATACTACTTTATTTCATCATCGATGAGCCAACCTAGTACAACTACATGTTTGGGTATGGGTTGATGTCATGGGTGGCTCTATTGCTGAGGTGGCATGGTGTATGTGTGTATATATAGTGCTCAAATACAAAGATTATGAAAAAGTAGGAAAATGACAAAAATCCAAAAAATATAGCTTTATTGTGGCATGAAAATGGGCATTTTCACTCTCCGATATGGGCATTTTGGGCCATTAAAATAGCCATTTTCTTGATCTTAAATGGCCATTTTGAGGTCCTTAAATGGCCATTTTGGGTTGAACCTAAACTGCCCTATTTTTGGCTCAAAACAGTCATTTTCAATCCGAAAATGCCCTTTTTCTAACTAGAATCACTTCTTTTAAACTTTGATGCTCCTTTCTCACTTCTGAAAGCTATAAATACCCTAATGCATGTATAGATCTTTCCACTACTTGGGTTTTTCTCTTCTTCCTTGTAACAATGAGTGACAAATTCCTCAAAAGGCTCTATAAAATTCTTTATCTTCCTTCTACATAGGCAGTTCCTATCTTAGCCCCTTTCAATGGGCTGAAATTCCTTCAAAGGGTTTCGCTTGACCAAACTTTTCTTATGGTAATGACTCAGTTTTGGGACCCACGCTTCCATGTTTTTCAGTTTTCTCATTAAGAAATATGCCCCCTATCTAAAGAATTTGCTATGATTTTAGGCGTGTCTTATTCCTCTGATATTCTGCCTTACTGCCCAACCTGAATTCTCTACTAACCATACGAGGCTATCGACATATTGAACATTTTGCCATCCTTGCTAACCCGATGGGTCCCATGAAGAGAGCCCATCTCTTTAAATGCCCTATTGGATTATGCTAAAAGTTACATAGACATTACACTCCTTCCAACTGGTGCATACTTATTCATATTCTTCTTCGAATATCTAACGGTTTTAGCTGATGAACATTCTGGAGATTATCAACTATTCAATGTGCTTAAGGACTTATAAAAAGGGTTGAATCCTTTTCCTCTCATCCTAGCTAAAACAATTCTATTCTTGGATGCTGTGAAATCTAGAGAAGCTAAATTCTTTCATGGAGGCCTGCTTTTACTTCAGGTTTTTTTTATTTTCTTTCTTTTTTTTACAATAGACCACCCCTGGGGAGGAGGTCTTTGCCCTATTCTTTGTTTGATTTTGATTGATTTTTTTTTAGGTCTAGCTATAAAAGAAACTTCATTTATTGGATGATCCTCCACCTTATGCCTTCTAATCTTACAGCCTAAAGCACTTATTGTCTTGAGCCATCATGCATTGCTTTACAGACATTGAGCGACGGGTTTTATGGTTGAGTGCTTTAATAGATGTCACCATAAGCTTTAGAAGTCCATGGTTTCAATTATAGTATGTATGGCGTAGTGGTCCATTCGACGGCATTCCTCTAGTTAGCTTTCACAAGGTTACCTTTTGTATTCCTAATTGCTATACGAGGCAGTTTGGTAAAACCCAGAGGATTGTAACTCATCTACTATCTTTTAGAGAAGGAGATACAACTATCACCTTCATCTCTGGCTATCATGACATGTGGAAACGTTTGCCTTTAAAATCAAAAATTGCACCTATTGTTACTTGTAACTTCCATACCTCAGACACATATAAAGTATGAACAGCTAGTCTTTCTTATGACAATCGATCTCGTTGGTTGAGGATGAATGATGAAGGTAGTAGCAAGAGACAAAGAACTTAAAAAAAAGGATCATAGAAATAGAATAAACTTTTCCACATTTATATTGTTCTTATTTATTGCATGCAATGTAATGTTGTATTCTTTTAATTTATAAAATGCTCAATCATGCTTATTAAAGTGGTCCTATCTAGCAACATCATATTGGCATTCTATGATAATCACAACCGGACATTAATGCAACAACACATTTTCTCATTTAATCAGGGGAGTTCTTAAGTGCACCTTAAACTCATGTTGTCAATTAGCCCGCGAGGGTTTTCTTGATTGACTATTTTCTCTCATCCCCTAATTCTTGCATAGGATGCCTTTTTTGGGTCCTTATCCTATCGGGGTGCCCTTTTTGCAAGGCTATCGTTTATCAATTTTCGACCTACAGGGTTATTATTTCTCTTCTTTTTCTTTTTATTTGTCTTTAGCCATAGAACCTTTTTAGTCTATCCATGTTCATAGGTTCTCTTAATTCGTTTCCATCAAAATCAGTAAGAATGATGGAAACCTTCAGTAACATTTGCTTCAGGATGAATAGTCTTTCCTAATTTGGCTTAAAATTACCTTTTAGGTTAGGTAGTCCTGGCCTTATCTACTTAAGGACTAGCTCTCCTTTTTTTAGTTTACAATCCTTCACCCTTTTACCAAAGGCACGTGCCATCATTTTTTGGTAAACTTGATTATGATAATTAGCTCTTAACCACTTTTCATCTAACAAATTAAGCTATTAGAACCTTTGTTCTACCTAGGCAGTCTTGGGAATCTTTAACTCTATTGCCACTCTTAATGACTATAACTCAACCTCTATTAGAAGCACCACATCTATCCCATATGCCAAAAAAAATGGAGTAACACCTATTGAAGTCCAGATTGTAGTTATGTACCCCCATAAAGCAAAAGGAAGCTTGTCCGCCTAGTCTTTATAAGTCACAACTATTTTGGCCAAAATCATTTTGAGGTTTTTATTTACGACTTCAATTGCTCCATTGGCTTGTGGTCTATAAAGAGAAAACTTATGACTCTAGATCTTGTACCTCTACAAGAAAGCCTTTGTTTCTGCTTGAAACTAAACACTATTATCTAAAACCATATGTTACAGCACCTCATATCTACAGATTAAACTCTGCTCTATGAATTTTACCATTTCTCTTGCCTCTAACTTCTCGAAAGACTTTACTTCAACCCATTTTGAGAAGTAATCAATCGCCATTACAATGAATCGGTGTCCGTTTAAAGCCATCGGATGTATCTCTCCTACTATGTCAAT
>CANXYI010407769.1:0-10089 GCA_948208565.1 Hura crepitans | reverse complement strand
ATTTTATGCCAATGTTCAATCCTTAATAACATGCTTACTCATTACTTTCACAACAAGGATTTTTATGCCAATATGCCATAAGTAACTTTCGGGTACTAAAAGAAAAGTATACTCAAATTACATAGCCCTTTCACTTGATGTCAAAATTCAATCAAGAATACATGCCATGCCACAGCCATACTCATTTTTAAGCAAAGTACCATGAGTCCCTAGCCACATCACACAATACACTTAAAGTAGCTCTCGGATGTTTAATGTAAATGAACTTAATTCTCATTCCTTGAAATAAAATAACATTATATCATCCTAATTAGAAGCCATGAACTCAAATATGGGCATAACATCTCATTTTAAGCCATTATAACTAAAAGCATAAAGCTATATCCCAAGAACTACCCATGGTAGCTCATGGCCACAAGCACCAATGCATTTTCTATGGTAAATTCCACACCAAAACTTTAATTAACCACTCCCTAGCATGCCAAGCATCACTTAGACTCCTCCTAGGCAGCAAGACACTCATTCAACTACCTTAAACAATAAATTCCAGCGAGCAATTTTGAGCAAATTATACAACTACTCACATGTACCATTCATAATTCCACCAAAACTCATGGTATTCAACATTACCAAAAAGAAATTCAAGCTAATGTACAACCACTCCAGCAATTCAAACCCCAAATTCACTAACTATGTACCCCTATACATGAGAAAAAGGTTGTAAATTCATTTACATAAGCCTTTAAAGGTGTTCATCCCATCCATACTCTTGCTTCCTGCTCCAATCTAGCTTCCACAATAGTGTTGTGTTTCCTCTATGACCTATTATTTGCCATCCAATGGCCACCAATACATCACACACACAAACACACATGTCTTAGATACAATTTGGCATCAAGAATCACTGAAAAAGTCTAAGAAATGGGGTAGATACAACCAAGAACTCACCTCACATACATAGTTCTAGACTATCTTGAGTCTACCTCCTTGTTTGATTTTTTCTCCCAAATGGAAACTCCTTTTGGCATGATTCTTTTTCTTGCTAGTGCTAACATCCAGAGGAAATTTTGGCCATCATAATCACCCTATTTGGATGTTTAAGCAAAATGTTATGGCCTAAACACTACAAATGTGGTGTCAGCTTCTAGGCAGAAATGCAAAAAAATTATTTTGTTCATGACAAGTGGAAATCCACTTGTCATGGCCTATTTGCCACATGGCAAGTGGACTAGGACATTTGGTACTTTTATGGGGTCCAATTTGCCACCTTAACCTTGTCCCGATAATTCTCAAACCATCTTGGTTTTTTGGGAAAAATTCATAGAAATTCATTCGGACCTCTAAGAATTACACCATTTGTTTTAAAATTCCTATGTTAATCCCCTCTACTTGCTCATTAATTTTTGTTGCCAAATTTCACTGATAGGACAGTTTTTAGACTACCTCGATTTGCATGCCAACCTAAAAAATTATGAGATTTTACAAACGACCTCCAATTCCAAAAATTCTTTCACCATTGGACTTAATATGATTTCTACCTTCAGGGTCCACTATTTTAAAGTCCATCCGGGCTCATCCTGAGTCAGTCCCTGCCTAAAAAATTTTATTGGCCTGATCGGTAGCTTATATCCCGTAATGAATTATTAGTTTTACTAAATTTTTTTATTTTGCCTTTTTCATCATTTTAGAGCCTTTTGAAGTTTTACAACCTGTGCCATTACCTCAGTCCATATGCAAGTGACCTGGCACCCGGGGTGCTCTCCTTGGACCCTGTGGCACTATTCATGGAGCCTCGGGATGCGGGCATGACAAGAATAAATCAGTTGGAAAGAAACTTATGTTATTCATGAATATTTATTAATTATCCTTTTCAATAATCTGGCAATTTCTATCAAGTTTAGATTTAAGGAAAAGGCTTCCTTTGCAATACACCAATAGTTTTAGACACTTCGAGCATTATGCCATAATAATTAAAACTTATCAATAACACTGCATTAAATAGGATTTCATCAAGACATCTAAATTTATTATATCTTTACATCCCTCATGGCTTGATATCAATAACTAACATAAAAAATGAGTCTACCGTTTCAATAAATAAATAAGAACAATTTTTATCATTACGCACAAAATAATTTCTCAATCAAATTACAAGTTTATTGTATGTTTTCCAACTTTATCCTTATAGAAGAATTAAAAAAAAGACTCAATTGATATCAAAATTAGCTAAAAAGTAGTAACTCATGATTTGCTTTCACACTGAAAGGTTATCAATATGAATAAACCTTTGTGAGATTTCAAAAGTACAAAGTCTAGAAATGCTTAAACAAGAAGAGATTCACTTAAAAATCAAATTTCATGGTCACAAAAAGAAATTCATAATTAAATAAGAAACCAACCAAATTAAGAAAAAATTAGGATTCTTTAAAACTTACTTAATAAAGGAAACAATCAAGGTTTCACCTAAAATTATAAAAGCATATATTAAATTAAGGACCTTTTCAAGGATTTCAAAAAATATAGACCTTTAATGGTAAAGTTGTCAGTTGTGATTTACATTAATATTTAAAGGTTAAACAAGTATAAGTAAGAAAGAAGTCAATCTTGATTTACTAAAAGTTTTAAAATAAATCTTTAAGTAAGAAGGTAGTTAAGCAAGATTTTCTCTTGTATAGAGCCTATAAAAATTAAAAACTTGATTAAGAACTTATTAAATACAAATCTTTAATAAGAAGATAGTCAACCATAACTCAAAGACTATTAGTATTAACAAACCTTTACAAGAAGTTTGAAATCAAATATTACCAAAACTAGAAATCCAAATTCATATAAAATCATATGTTTTTCCTAGAAAAATCATATCCCTTGTGAATTAGTTTTTGAGATTTCCATTAAAATTTAGATATTATCAAATAGAATAATTAAATCAAGAAAATACAAAACCATTAAGAACTTACTCAATGTAAGAAATATATTAAAATATCACTAAGAACTATGGAACTCATATTGATATAGAGACCTTATCAAGAATTTAAAAAATACAAATCTATCAAAATGAAGTATTCAGTTATGTTCTATTTCTATTGCAAAATCAATAACATGATAAAGATTTAATAAAATGTAAATTTGTTATAAAAAAGTAGTTAGTTAAAATTTACTTTCCTTTAAAATGTTAATTACTTGAGTAAGAATTTGATAAATATGAATTTCCAAAAAGAAGGTATTCAACCATGATTTATATTCTAAGAATATCAAGAAGCAATCACCATGATTTTACTTCTATTTCGAAGTTAATAACATCATTAAGAATTTAACAAATGCAAATATATTTTACAAGTTAATGAATTCATCAAAAATCTTAAAAATTGTTAAGAAAGTAGTTAGCTATAACTCTTGTTTATCAAGAAAGGCTGTCAACATTGATATACCTCATGTAATCAAGAATATCAAAACATTATTCCATATGATAAAAAAAATAATTTCCTAGTTAAAATTGCTTTTCTTCCTAATCATCAAGAAAAAGAGAGCATATTTATCCCTATTTCAATAATTTAGAAGTTAATAATGTGATTTAATCGAGCAAAATAGGGGCAAAATTAGAATATCAAAAGTTAGACCACTTCGAAGAAAATTAAAAGAAAAGAAAGTATTAACAATAGAAGATTATTTTCCTACATAAAAAGAAGGAACCCTTTAACTTGAATCAAAACTAAAGTCATTAGATTAAGAAACCAAGAAAATGAAATCTCACTAAGAATATTAAGAAGCAAGAATTTCATAAAACTTCATGGAAGACTAACAATTCTTCACATTTATGACAATTCTTTTTCATCTGAATTTCAAAATAAATTTCAAATCCCATGAAAATTGCAAAAGAACTTTCTAAATCTTTTCAAAAGATATCTCAAAATTCACAAAACTCATTAAGATTTTAACCAGCCATAGTCATCAGTAACATAGAAATGAAAACTACTCGTAAGAAGGTTTTCTATTTCAAAAGATGTCAAATTCCCAAATTATGATTACTCATAAAAAGATTATGATTTTAGGAGATGTCAAAATCCTGAATTATGATTACCTGTAGAAAGATCATGATTTTGGGAGACATTGAAATCTTGAATCATCACCACTCATAGGAAGGAAAATTCTAATTTTAAAAATGCTTTAATTGTTTGAATTGTGATCACCTATAGGAAAATCACTATCTTTGAAAATGTCAAATTATTGGAATCAAAACCACTCGTAAGAAGGTTTCTTATTTTAAAAAAAATGTCAAAATCCAAAATTATGATCACTTATAAGAAGATCATGATTTTAGGAGATGTCAAAATCTTAAATAGTTACCACTTGTAGCAAGGTTACAATTTTGAAAACATTAAAATAAAAATCATTCATAGGAAGATTCTAATTTTAAAAAATGCATTAATTCCTTGATTTGTGATCACTCGTAGAAAAAATCACTATCTTGGAGAAAACATCAAAATGTCGAAATTAGGGCCACTTGTAGAAATGTTTTAGTTTTAGAGGACATTAAAATCCTAAATTATGATCTCTCGCAAGAAGATAAGGATTTACCAAAAACATTAAGACTCTCAATTTAAATCATTTGCTAGATGGTTAAGATTTAGAACAAATAAAAAAAATAAAAACACAAAAATAAACAAAAAAGGTTAAAAAATAATAAATTAAAATTAGAAAAATTAATAAGCAGACTCAAATGGTCATATATAGTTTTTGCACACTTCTAATTACATTAAAAGTAAGCAAAAAAGGGTTGCTGTAAATGTCCATGTTCGTACAGGTATATAATAATATAAATCAATAAACACAAAGTAAATATTTTTTTATATATTCATAAGTATATTAACATAATAAATAAAGAGAGACTTTAAAAGTACAATTAATAAAATTAACATCATATAATTTAAATAAGTAAATTAATAACAAACTATCCAAATTAATATAAATATAGTTTTAATAAATTAAATCAATTATAATTAAGAAAAAATTTAAATCATGTTCTTATTATTTACCTATTACTTGATTATAAAATTATTATTCTTATCAACATCATCATCCTTAGTAATTAATGATTATCACTTAGTTATTAATAATATTATTATTAACTCAACATCACTACTAAAATTAGAATGTTTGATTTAAATCCTTACAAATTAAAATGAAAAATATATAGTAAGTAATAATTATCACCTAGTTATTAATAATAATATTATTATTAACTTAACATCACTACTAAAACTAGAATGTTTGATTTAAATCCTTACAAATTAAAATGAAAAATATATATAACTATCTAAATTAAATTAATCAAAGATAATTAAACTAATTAGTTTAGTCCCAATAAAATCTAAAAAATAAAATAGTAAGAAAGTTTTACTAATCTCTAAATATAAAATACAAAAATAAAAATATGATAGCATTACAAATAAATAAAATACAAAAATACAAATAAAAATATAAAAATTATAAAAAATAAATACAAAATGAGAAATAAATAAAAAACGAAAAAAAAAGGAAAAGAACTATTGGGCATAAATTGCTCAGGCCCAATACTCTAGCTCAGGCCTAACAAGCTGGCAACAATAAGCAGCAACCATCCCAGTCTAATCAAACTCTTACACAAAAAACTTGGAACAATAACACTTGATTAAAAAATACAACTTTATACATAGTGCAAAAATAGTATAAAATATTTTTTGTTATATTTACCAAAATTGCCACTAAAAAATTCTATAAATGGAACCTAAAATGCAAAAGAAAATGGGGAGTCAATAAAGAATAAATAGAGAGAGTCCAACAGAGAGCAAGAGAAAAATCGAGAAACAAAACATAGAATAAAAATTCGTGGTACAATAGTGAAGTAAAGCAAGCAAAGGAATATAATCAAATAGCAAGAAAGCATAAATCATCTTCAACAAAAAAAGATTCTAGCAGCAAAGGCAAAGGTAACATTCTTAATCCTAGATGGTTTCACTCTAATATTCTAAAGTCAAAAATTGATTTTCAAATATTAAAGAATTCAGTGCATGATTTACCTAATCATTTCTTCTTTTACACGATTATTACCAAGAAATTCCCCTATATATGCATAATAAAAGTTAGGTTTGATTTTTATGGTGGATAGGAAAGGTTAGCAAATGATGTAGTGGTTTCTAAGTATTGTGATATGTTAGATATGGTATAAGTGGATAGAATATAGTTTAAATGAATGGAATATTGAAAGAATTTTGTCTTTAGATTGATGTATTATTACTTTAAATCAGCATAAAGCTTCATACTAATCATAAAATGGGTAAGTATTTATTGCTTAAATGGTAAAATTAGTTTATAAAATATTCAACTATGTAACAAATCACATTTTTTCAACATCTAAAATAAGAGACTACTAAAAAAATGATATAATCATAGGCTTCTTATATTTTTAACAAATGTTGCTAAAAATGGATAACCTATGAGCTACCAACAGATCAAATACTTCATAGTAAATAAGCAATAAATGTTGCCAAACAATTTTAGTAAGGGTAAAATATTTAGGCTAGAGGCCCTAATCATCATAGGACATGAGATAAATATGTCTCAATCTAAAAAATAGAGAATGAATTCAAAGATAAAAATAAAAAGACAATTTGATGAAAATAAGTTTAAAAAGACTTCTGAACAAAGAAAATACAAAAAATGAATAAAAACTTTTTAAAATATTAAAAGAAAAAGTAGCTTAAAATAAAAAGAGATGTCTAATTATTTGAAAATATGTCCCTAGTTGTAGTTTTTATTAGTTTTTCTACAAATAGTAATGGAAAGGAAAGGATGAAATAAGAATTATGAAATAAAAAGGGAAAATTCTTAATTAAATATTAACTTAAAACATGTAAATTAAATTAACAAAATAAGTAGCAAGCATAGATATTAGATGAATTTTAATGATAAGTAAATACACAAACATATGCAATTAAATCCTAAATTTATCTATTAGCGAGCAAAATCCCAAGAATAAAGATAACACAAAACAAACATGTTGATTTAGATATGGTGTCTATTAATCATAGCTATAATAATCTATAAGAAAATTAACAACTAAAAATTTGTACATTAAAAGGGATAATAATCTAGCATAATAAATAATCATCATAAAGCTAAGGCCTTTAATAAGTTAAATAAAAGTTCAAATAAATCTCAATTAGTACAAAAATAACAAACATAATCATAAATATATATAACCCAAAACTCATGCGAATATATCCTAGGTGCTTTCTACCAACATGCGTGGCCTCAAACATATATCGAATTTAAAATAAAATACATAAGTCAAAAGAAGAAATGGGAATTTAGCTTTCTTTTAGACTAAAAAGAAGTAAAAAGCTTAATGGTATGTGACTCCTTTCAATTAATATAATCATTATATACAAGGATAAAAAATCAAACCAGCATATAAAGATACAAAGCGCATGAAAATTACTAAAATGTCAAATTAAAATTTGGAACAGTAAGAAGGATGATAAAGATTGAACTATGGAAGTAGCATAATTACAATAAATTTTAATACATAATATAATACTTCAAACAACAAAAGAATTAACAACTAACATGTATAAAACATATATGATTAGTTATAAAAAATGAATAAAAATTATATGGATAAAATATGAAGATATTGAAGGATTAGGAAATCCATTCCATATAATTGTTTAGATAGGTTTTAACATTTAAAGTATGCAAGTTGGTTCATCAGGTCAAATAAAATCAATAAGTATAAAAGGTAAATAAATTCACTAGATACAACTTAAGGTAGTAAGTATCTTTTATTAAGCATAATAGGAATACACCAGGTAATGAATAAACATCAAATCGCAAATAAACATATAAATGATACTTTTTTAATAGATGAGAAAATATAAACTTATTTAATAATAATAATAATAATAATAATAAATGATAGAAGGAGATTAAGAAATCTCTTTTTAATAAAATTGAGCATGTGTATCAAGCATACATACAATGTATAAATTAAATAAGTCAAGTTATAGACCAAAGACTTATAATCTAGATAAACAAAATTAGATGCCCATACTTAATTCAGAATCCCAAAATATCGTATGTTTAAATAAAATACAACATAAAGAAATAGAACTTGAATCAATATGTAATTAACAAATAGTACAAGTAAGCTTTAATTGTAAACACTCAATCAAATGGTAGATATTCTAATAAAGGTTTAAATTAAAAAAAAAAAAGAGAACACTTTCCCTTATAAAATTAAAATCATAGACAGGATTACATATTAAAATCTACCAACTAATCTCTATAGTTTTAAAATGAAATTGAGCGTGAACTAGATTTAGATCAACTTTAGTATATTAAGATAATGCAAATAATAATATTGGTAAGAATACAAAATTAGGACTGATCTCCATAAAAAAAAAAAGAACAAAAAGTAAGAAAAGAGATTAAGTAGCATTGAGGAATAGACGTTACCCTTTTATTTTTATAATCTTATTTTAAAAAGGTGACTTTAATTAAGATTAGAGACTTTCAAATAAAAAAGGAATATATTGATATGAAAGAAACTTAGAACATTAAGAGATTAAGATGCTTACATAAGTATAAATTGTAGTAATAGCAAAAAGGTCTCGTTAACAAAATAAAAAGTTCCTAAGAAAGAAAATAAAAAAGGTTCAATATAAAAAAATAAAAATAAAAATGAGAAACAAAGTTATAAATGCAGTCAAAGAATAAGACTGTAACACCTCCTGCCCATTCCTAAAGGAAACAGACAAAGCGTGATACTTCCCGTAGGTCACCCATCCTTAGATTACCCTAGAGTTCATTCATTTAACACTTATGACATTTTGATCATCTTTGTCCTATCTTGACTATCTAGTGGTCATTATGGTACAACCTTTTATTACTGGCCATTTTAGTTTGATAAAACTCCAGTTTACGTATGTTATATATTTTATAGAAAATTAGGCAGCATAACGGCTATCCGGGTCAAAACCAAAAATATTTCCTGCATAAAAAGCACTTCTAAAACATCATAAACCAAATCCTCAACTCCTGGACCCTTCTGGTCCCCCAATCCATCATCAATATCAGACACATAACAATCACAGGGTCTTAGATCCACAATACTCAAACAAATATATATATATATATATATATATATATATATATCCACTAAAACTAGGTTTTCACAAACATGCAGTTTAATTATCTAAAGGTTTATAATGTACATACACTACCTAGTTCTAATCCCAATACATATATGAGTGCATTATTACAACACAGCAAAAAGAGTACAAAAATATATCTCATAGAGACTCAGCAAAAGCTACACTACATTGATGAAGTTAAACTACCACCCTGTCTATAGCTTGTGCATTAGAACACTGACACGCTGAGTATACACTCAGTGGTGGAATTAACATAATAAAAGTATATCATGAATGCACACACATGTATAACGTCATATATGCACATGTATAGACATTATAAGTATGTTTATACAATTTATCAAACTAGATGCTATTTATATACCATGCCATACAGTGCCTTGTTATACAAGTAACTAATTATACACCATTTACCAAGTTTAGTTATTTAAATCCATATAGTATCTTAATTGTCCCTTTTAATTTTCAAATAATAGTATCATTATTAAGTTTAATGTTGTTTAGGCCCATAATAGATAGACTACACTTTAAGATATCAGATAGTAGGATCTATCTTATGCAGTGGCCTATATTTTAGGCCTCGATAGCTGTACCTACCTTGTTTGATAATAGGGATCAGTCTATACACCTCCTAATACTAGACTAGTAGATAGCAGGGATCAGTCCTTAGACCTCCTAATATTTGCAAGTGGGATAGTAGGGATAAGCCTCGTGGGACCTCCTAATACCCCAAATCAACATCTCTAGTGCAACATAGGTGGATAGCAGAGATCATCCTCGTAGGACCTCCCAATATCCATAGAAAGCCAATGGGTAGCAGAGATCAACCCAAGTAGACCTCCCAATACCTGGGTGTGTAAGGTTCGATCTCAGAACCTCTGCAGCTGCACCTGCCATC
>CANXYI010407757.1:0-10039 GCA_948208565.1 Hura crepitans | reverse complement strand
ATATATATATAGAGCCTCAGGCTCACAACAATCATCACAACGCATGTATAAATACTTTATTCACATTAGCAAGTTATAAGTACTTAATTTACATTACATGTCTATAACTTATATATAAGTTCTGCCTAACTCTCACCTAAGTGCATGGATAACAAACTATATAATAATTACATTGAAAACCTTCACTTATGTCCTCTGAAATATTGTCATCATGCTCTATGAGGCCGGTTCCTATTGCTGTGTACCTACATATCAAAATACGTATGCTGAGTATACAAAATAATCAGTGGTGAACTTAAAGCAATTTAATCATGATATAATGTTGTTAACTTACCTATGTTGTTAAAAGTATAAATTTACTTAATTATTCACTAGGGTGCCAAATTACTAAAATACCTTTAAGATATTTTAATGTCTAAAATTGGTATTTTGAACTCCAATAAATCATTTCAACCAGTATTATTATTTTAATAAGCATATTTTTTAGAAATTACATCATTTACTTGTGTGTGGAAAATTTACCAAATTACCCTTTTAATTGTACTTTTGCTACTTTCTGAGAAAAATCCTTCAAATAAACTTAAACTTCAATCTTAATACTTATTCTGCTTATTACTTAATTTATTTCATTGGCCCGACTTGGAAGACAACACTTTAAGACATTAGATCTAGAGGGAAAATGTTTGGTGTATAGTCCCCATTCTAGACCTATGCTATTACATTGGCCTATGTGCCATAATGGAGATCAACTGTAGCCTCCTCAGACACAAATAAAGATAACTGTGTGATAGAATAGAGATCAGCCCATGGGCCTCCCCTGCCACAAATAATTTTTCATAACTTGGTGACATAATGGAGATTAGTTTGTAGACTTCTCCAGCCACCAATAACTAGCAACTACAAAACCCTAAGTTGATCAATCAACCCATCCAATGGGTGTCTAAGAAATGGGCCAAGTAGCTTAGTTTAACTTAATTTATTAACCAAAAATATTATTATAATGTTTAGGTTTCAAAAATAAACAGTTAAAAATTTTATCTCGTACTTTAAATTTTTATTCAGACTAGTATAACTAGTTTTTGCTCTACCGAATAAAATTTCAAAACAATTTTTAAGTTTGTTGCTGCCAAAACTCAAAGTATAATGCATCATGGATTATCATGGCATTTTTACATAAAAAGGTAATATTTTCTGTCCAATGACATTTTTATTTCAAGTAGAGGTCAACTAAACAGTTATAGGTCATTTCACCACTTTTAGAAACAATTTTCTGGGTCTATTTTAAATCCAAATCTAAAACAATTTTTAAGGTCATTTTTAAACACATTCTTAGGCTCAAGGCTAACCATGCTGGGCTATGTCTATGGCCAAAATATAGGCATCAAAGCAACTTAAGGTAGGCCAATTCCATGGCTAAAAATATGATTCAACACTAGCCTCTCAAAGGCATAAATAAAGTTCACATCTAAGTCACAATCTTAGGCTTTAACATTATGTTTTAAACAAAACTTTCTTAGCCATTTCAAAGCATAATTTCAAGTGTAAATTATGATAGTACCATGTCATATGCTTAGGTAATTCCCTAACAAATTGATGCTGACAATCAAACTAAGATAATGTATTTAAAACCATTTAACAACTTAAAATCTCCATTCAACATGCCAGACCAATTAGTCTCGGGTACATAAAAGAAATGGGCTTAATTTCCATTCATTTAAACATAATCACCATAATCACTCATATTTCCATGCCATGGACTTAATTTTAGACATACACATCTCAATTTAATCAAATTTAGCTAAGGTATAAACAACATTTAGTAGAAATTGCTCATTATAGCTCAAGGGTACACATAAGAGTACACATTCTATAGGGATTTCCTTGCCCAATTTAACTCAATTCCTAACCTAGCATGCCAAGCACAATCTAAATTCATCAAAGGCAACAAGATTTTCTATCAAGTGATTGAAACCAATTACATAACTACTTAAAACCACATTATGAATTTCACAAAAAACTCAAGATAATCAATATTTCTAAAGAAGAAATCACTCTTAGCTCTAAACTTCTAACCATCTTAAGACAAGGTTTATTAGCTTAGGCACCCAAACACATGATGAAAGGGCTAAAAGTCCACATACCTTTGAAGAAAAGCTTTAAAATCCTCAATTCCCCAAACTAGAAAGCCTACTATAGTACTTTTCCCCCTCCTTTGTGAGCTTTAAGCTGGACTCCAATGGCCACTAATGCCTCAAATAAATTAACACATAGGTCTTAGGTACCTCCAAGCATCAATTGCTAGCAAGAAAGAAGAAGAAAAAAGGAGGAATTGCTCAAAACTCACCTCACACTCCCTATTCTAGATAGCTTTGAATCTATCTCCTTCCTTGAATTTTATCTCACTATTGGCCACTCCTTTTGGCATGATTCCTATTCGTTAAGGTGTCTAACACATAATAGAATTTTTAGGGACTAGAACCAGCTAACATAGTGGTCGAAGGAGGAAGATATGTTAGTTTTTATCTAGCTCAGGCATCGACAATAAGAGAGAAATCAAGAAGAAAATCCTTTTGTCCAACTAAGTGGAAATCCACTTGTCATGTTGCCTAAGACACTTGGCAGCCTATAAGCCCACTTAGCATGAAGTGGGGCCCACCTTGCCATGTCAAAGGTGATCCCAAAAATTCTCAAACCATCCTGATTTTTCGAAAAAATTCAAAAATTTATTAAAAATCACTTAGACCTCAGAAAATTATGCCATTTGTTTAAAAATTCATATTCTAATCCCCTCTATCTACTCTTAAGTTTTCATGACTAGATTCCAATGATAGGATTATTTTTAGACTGCCTAAATTTGTGTGCCAACCTTAAAAATTTTGAGAATTTGCAAATAACCTCCGATTTTAAAAATTCTTTTAATAATGGACTCAATGGAATTTTTGAGCTTTAGGGTTTGATGTTTTTAGGTCCGTTTGGGCACATCTCAGGTCAGTCCTAGCTTGAAAACTTTTTATTACATATATGCATTCCTTACTACTTAATTTGGGGTTCTAATAATTTTTTTTTATTTTGCCTTTTTCATCATTTTAAAGCCCCTTAAAGTTTCATGACTAGCGCCATTGCCTTGGTCCATATACAAGTGACCCGGTAACCCTAATGCATTTCTCGGACCCTGTGGCACTGTTCACAAAGCTTTAAATCATAGGCGTTACATTTCTTCCCCTCTTAGTTAAATTTCATCCTTAAAATTACCTTAATTAAATAGTTTCAGGTAATGGGCTTTCATCAGCTCCTCTAGCTCCTACGTAGTCTTTTCTATGTTGTGATGTCTCCATAATACTTTAACTAGTGGTATGTATTTATTTTGCAACTATTTCACCTCTCGAGCCAAAATATGAACTCGTTCCTCTTTATAACTCAAGTCAAGCTAGACTTCAATCTCTGACTTCAAAATCACATGTGAAGGATCTGATTTATACCTTCTAAGCATGGAAACATGGAATACATCATGAATCTACTATTACTTATAGGGTAATGCCAGCCTATATGCCAAAGGCCTAACTCTTTCGGTGATCTCATATGGTCCGATGAACTTGTGACTCAGTTTCCCCTTTTTACTAAATCTCAAAATTTTCTTCCAAAGAGAAACCTTCAGGAACACCTTATCACCCACTGCATACTCAATATTCCTCCACTTTAGGTCAGCATAAGATTTCTATCTATCAATAGCCACCTTTAGTCTTTCTCTTACTATATTTACCTTCTCTTTAGCATCCCTAGTCTACTCAACACCAAAAATTTTTCTTTCCCTAACCTCACTCCAACACAAGGGAGTTCTACATTGTCTACCATATAGTGCCTCATATAGTGCCATGCCTAAACTAGACTAGTAGCTGTTATTATAGGCAAACTCTACCAAAGACATACTAATCCCAACTACCTTTAAACTCAATGGCATAGCCTCATAACATGCCTCCTAATATTTGTATCATCCTTTTTTACTATCCGTCAGTTTGAGATTGAAATGCTATGTTGTAGGCCAATCTACTGCCTAATGCCTCTTATGACTTCCTCTAAAATTTAGAAGTAAAATAAGGATCTCTCTTAGAAATGATAGTCACTGGCACACCATGCAATTTGACTATCTCATCCACATAAAGTCTGGCCAATATTTCTAAAGAATAATCTATTCTGATAGGGATAAAATGGGCTATCTTAGTCAATCTATCTATTATTGTCCACACAGCATCGCAGTTGCCTCTAGTCATAGGCAATCCTACCACAAAATCCATAATCACTCTCTCCTATTTCCATTTTGGTATTGTTATAGGATGTAGCAAACCAGAAGAAACCCGATGCTCAGCTTGCACTTGCTAGCATGTCAAACATCTCATAACAAACTTTGCTATATCTTTCTTCATACCAGGCCACCAATATAAGGATTTCAAACCCAAGTATATCTTTATACTCCTTGGATGCATGGTATAAGGAGTCTCATATACTTCTCTAAGTATATATACTCTTAAGTCATTTGTACTAGGTACACACAACCTGTTCTAATAGTATAAATACCCATCCTCTGACAACTTAAATCCGGTGGCCTTCCCTTCTTTAACTCTACTAATCATCTGTTTATCTCTTATCTGATTCTCCTTGATTTGATATCTGAAATCTAGCCTCACTTGCAACTCTACCAATATAACATTTCTTGGAGTATACTATAACTTAACATTCATAACTTTCAAGGTCACCATAAACTTTCTACTCAAAGCATTAGCTGCAACATTGGCTTTTGATAATCAATGATATAATTATAATCTTTAATTAGTTCTAACTACCTTCTCTATTTCAAATTCAGCTGTTTTTATGTAATAAGGTAGTTCATGCTTTTATGTTCTGTATATATGTAACACTTCTCATCATATAGATAATGTCTCTAGATCTTTGAAGCTAATAAAATAGCAACTAGCTCTAGATCATGTGTAAGATAGTTTCTCTCATGTGGCTTTAAGTGCCTGGAGGCATAAGCTATTACTTTTCCATGTAGCATTAGAACACAACCTAAACAATTCAATGAGGCATCACTGTATACCATAAAATCTCTACCAATTTAGGCTGAATTAGGATAAGAACCTCTGTCAACATTTGTTTCAACTTATCAAAACTAGCTTGGCACTAATTATCCCATACAAACTTCACATTCTTCCTGATTAGTCTGGTCAAAGGAGTAGCAATAATGGAGAATCCTTTAACAAACCTCTTATATTAACTAGCTAATCTAAGGAAACTTCTCACCTCTATGACATTCCTAGGTGGTTCCCACTCTAATGCTACTTTTACCTTGCTGGGATCAACTCTAATTCCCTCAACTGACATTATATGGGCTAGAATGATAACTTCCTTCAGTTAAAACTCACACTTATAGAGTTTAGCATAAAATTATTTCTCTCTAAGAATCTATAATACCACCCAAAGATATTATTCATGCTCTTTCGAGCTCTTAGAATATACCAGGATGTCATCTATAAACACCACTATGAACTATTCCAAATAAGGCTAGAACACTCTATTCATGAGTTCCATTAAAGTTATTGAGCATTGGTAAGCCCAAATGGCATCACTAAAAACTCATAATGCTTATATCAGGTTCTAAAAGTAGTCTTAGGTATGTCATCCTCTTTAATGCACAACTAATGGTATCCAGATCTCAAGTCAATCTTAGAAAACATACCTGCCTCTCTCAACTGGTTAAAAAGATCATCTATTCTAGGCTAAGGGTACTTATTCTTCACTATCATTCTATTCAACTGCCTATAATCAATGTACAACCTAAGTGACCTGTTTTTCTTCTTTACAAATAGTACAGGTGCTCCCTAAGGTGATACACTAGGTTAGATAATCCTTTTATCTAGTAACTCTTGCAACTGAACCTTCAACTCCTTCAACTCAACAAGTGCCATTCTATAAGGAGCAATAGAGATTAGAGCTAAACTAGGGTATACCTCAATCTAATAGTCAAGCTCTCTTTAAGGTGGTAAACTTGGTAGCTCTTAACATCAAGGAATTTAGATATAATGGGAATATTCTCAAGGTCAGAGTTAGAAACATTCATGTTAATAACATAGGCTAAGTATGCTTCATAGCCTTTTTGAAGTAGTTTCTATGCCTTAACAGCAAAAATAAGATTATTCGATAGATATCTCTCAGAGTTTACTCTCACTGCCTATCCCTTTATAGTTCGGATGGTTAGTTTCTTATGTCAACAATTAATAATAGCCTGATGTTTAGTCAACTAGTCCATTCTTAATATCACATTAAACTCATTAAAAGGCAATTCAATCAAAATAGCTAAAAAATTGTGTCCCTAAATCACTAAAGGACATTGTTTATATATTCTATTCATAACAACACTCTGTCCTATAGGATTGCTAACCCTAATATCAACATCAACATGCTCAAGTTCTAATCCTCTATTATGTGCTTATTTTGTGCTTACATAGCAATGTGTAGAACTATAATGAATCAAAGCTAAAACTAGAACATCAAATAAATGAAATGCACTAATAATCACATTGAGTACTATAACCTCTTCCCTCGCCTTCGTAGCATACTGCCTTACTAGAGCATGAGCTTTTGATCTGGTACCCTGACTAGCTCTAGACTACTCACCCCTATTTTGCTTATGGCATTAGTTTTATGGTGTAACATTAGGAGTCTGAGTCTAATTACCCCCTATTGGTCTCTAAGGACAATCCTTTTTAAAGTGATCTTAAGAACCACATTAAAAATATTCCCCCTATCTATCTACTCTACACTACTCCAGTGCCTTCTCTAACAAAAAGCACATATGGGAGGTTTACCTCTATTGCCCCCTGTATTAAAGACACTGCCTACTCAAAAGGCAAATAAGGTCTCACTTTCGATGCTTGTTCTGACCTCTAGGTCTGTGTCTATCTCGACCCCTGAATCCCCCTAATACTAAGGCCTAGTCTGAGACGGTGCCTATGACTAAACTTCTCTCCTTTTTTTCCAATCTCTTAATGCAGCACTAGACTAGCCCACACTAAACAACCTCTTCTTTTAGAAGAAGTCTCTCTTTTCCTATACCATCTCCTCCATGTCATATGCTGCTGACCCTAATACAACAAAGTCTCTCTCTCTAATATGTGATATCTGTATGCTTAGCTCCACATTTAATCCTGCCAGAAATCTATTGCACTTCTCCTTCTCAATAGGAATAAATTCCTCAGTATACATTAGGAGTCTGGTAAAATCCTCCTCATATTCTAACACTGTCTTCCTTCCTTGCTTTAAGTCTAGGAATTTTTATGTCTTTTTATCCTTATATGAGTCAAGTATATACCTTTTCCTGAACTCTATCAGGAAAAATTCCTAGGTCAGCTCTTTTTCTTGGTAGTATTCCACCAATTATTAGCCTCTTCCGGCAGGAGGTGAGTAGCACATTGTAGGTTCTTAGTCTTAGTGTTGTTTAACTATTCTAAGAATCTGAGGGTTCTGTTTGGCCAGTACTTAGCTCTCGCATCATCATCTTCTCTCTTTCCCAAAAAATCAATGGCTCCCAGCTTCCTTAACCTCTCTAAAGGACTTTTCTATAGAAAAACTAGTGGTGGAGGTGGTACTATTACTAAAAGAGGTTGAGATAGAACAACAGTAGCAGTGGAAGTGTGTCAAAGCAAATTTACTATCTACTGTAGTAAGGCTAGTGATGCTTCACCCTACTATGGACCAGGTCTTAGTGGTTAAAGCTCTTATGTAGCATCTTTAGATTTGAGCAAAGATGCATTGGCTACCCCCTAAATTATTGTTGGTGTAAAACTAGCCACCTCTTCAGGCCCTCCCTCAAGTGTCTATTCAGCCATATGCTTACTGCAAAAGAATAACTTATTAGCCTCGAATGATGTAATAGTTTAAAAGAATTAGAAACTTAACATTGTTATCCATGTAATCTACTGAGGAACATTTAAACCTAGGCTCTGATACCACCAAATGTGACACCCCCTACTAAATCCCCTAGGAGACCCCATTAGTGATGCACATACTTCTAGGTCATTAGCACCCTTTCTCTATTAGCTTCCTTGGTTAGATCATTTATCTCACTTATATTCCCGATTCGCTTTACATATGTTTTATAGTTTATCATGGTATAGTTATGCAAAATTTCAATTTTAGGTGATTACGGGCCATTTGCAAAAACTTAGAAATTTCAACAGCATAAAGGCTATTTGGGTCCTATCACAAAGATTTCTAAGGCCTGTTTAACACTTCTATAAGCAATTCACAACACCTAGACCCATCTGGTCCCCTATTTTTATCCTACCATTAGCTTAAGCACATAATAAACTTAGCCCTCAGGCCACAAATAAATTATACATATATATATATATATATAGCCTTAGGCTCATAACAATCATCACAAACATATGTATAGATACTTTACTTAGATTCTGGTTATAAGTACTTAATTTACATTACATGTCTATAACTTATATATAAGTTTTGCCTAACTCACACCTAAGTACAAGGATAACAAACTTGACAATAATTACATTATAAACCTTCACTTTTGTCCTCTGAACTATTATTATCATGCTCTACGAGGCAAGTACCCACTGCTGTGTACTTACATACCAAAATAGTACACTGAGTATACGAGATGCTTATTTGTGAACTTAAAGCAATTTAATCATTATATAATGTTGTTAACTTACCTATACAGTTAAAAGTATAAATTTACTTAATTAAATGACTTAATTATTCACTAGGGTGCCAAATTACTAAAATACGCCCAAGATATTTTATAGTCTAAAATTGGTATTTTTAACTCCAGTAAATAATTTTAAACCAATATTATTATTTTAATGATCATACTTTTCAAAAATTACATAATTTGCTTATATATGGAAAATTTACAAAATTACCCTTTTGAGTGTACTTTTGTTGCTTTGTGAGAAAAATCCTTCAAATAATCTTAAACTTCATTTTTAATGCTTATCTTGCTTATTACATAATTTATTTCACTAGCTCAACTACAAAGATGACACTTTAAAATAGTAGATTTAGAGGGAAAATGTCTAGTGCAGTGGTCCTTATTCTAGACCTATGCTACTGCACCAGCCTATGTGCCATAATAGAGATTAGCCGTAGCCTCCCCAAACACAAAAAAAAAAATTAAATAAATAACTATGTGACATAATAGAGATTAGCCTATGGGCCTCCCTAACCTCAAATAATTTTCCATAATTAAGTGACATAATGGAGTTCAATCAATAGAACTCTCTAGCCACTAACAAATACCATCTATAACTGGGTGACATAATGGAAATCAGTCCGTAGACCTCTCCAACCACTAATAACTAGCAGCTGTAAAACCCTAAGTTGACCGGTCAACCCATCCAGTGGATGTCTAACCAATGGGCTAAGTAGCTCAGTTTAACTTAATTTTTTGACTAAAAATATTTTTATAATATTTAGGATTAAAAAACAGGCAGTTAGAATTTTTATCTCGTTCTTTAAATTTTTATTCAGACGGGTACAACCACTTTTTGGCTATACTAGGTAAAATTCCAAAACAATTTTTAGGTTTGTTGCTGCCAAAATTCAAAGTATCAAGTATCATGAATTATCATGGCATTTTTATTTAAAATGGCAATATTTTCTATCTAGTGACATTTTTGTTTCAGGTAAAGGTCAACTGGACATTTAAAGGTCATTTCGACCACTTTTAAAAATAATTTTCTAGGACTATTTTAAGTCCAAATCTAACTCAATTTTTAAGGTTATTTTTAAACAAATTCTTAGGCACAAGGCCAACCATACTGGGCTATGTGTATGGCTAAAATATAGGCATCAAAGCAACTTAAACTAGGCTAATTCCATGGCCAAAAATGTGATTCAACACTAGCCTCTCAAAGGCATAAATAAAGTTCGCATCTAAGTCACTATATTAGGTTTTAACTTTATGTTTTAAACCTTTCTTAGCCATTTCAAGGCATAATTTCAAGTGTAAATTGTGCTAGTA
>CANXYI010407709.1:0-18214 GCA_948208565.1 Hura crepitans | reverse complement strand
ATATATATTGAAATATTTATCATATATTGATAAGGGATGAATCACCTTTGCTTGTATACATAATGTTTTGATAACATGTACACAATACACATTTTATTTTTATAACTTAATATATATGTTAATGAGAGTATACAAGAACATAAGATTATTGGATATACCACTAAGCTGCAAAGTTTAGTGCATCATTTGTTTGTGATGCATAAGGTTATAATGGCACAAATAAAGAACCTATAGGCTACAAAGATTATGGATGTTGAGGAAATGTCATTTTTATTGTTTTTATGTACTATGTATATGAAGTAAAAATAAGATGGTTTAAGCACTCATATGTGTATTGTAATAAACTATGGGCCTATATATATGTATATGTGTATTAAGGATTATATATGAAGATATTATGTACCAATAGAAGATAGTTATTCTTATATTAGTTTGAGTATGAATATATACATGATATATGATAAGTATATACAGAGAAGGAATGAATAATGTTTGAATATGGGAATGATCATTCTATATATATGTTGGATATGATATTGAGACTATGTGTTTGTGTATGTATTTGAGTTGGGATAAATGTTACGTATGTCATGGATAATCAAAAGGATCATAGAGAAATGTGACATGATGTTTGAGTTATAAAAGTGTAATTTTATTATAGGTTACTCTGTGGGTTAGTGTCACTAGATAGTCATTATGTTGCTAGATTTTTGACATAATGATCCTTAATGGTATACTTATGATGTGTTTTTTTTTGTTAAGAAAGATTTTATAAGTTGTATCACGCATCATTGTTTTTACAATGCATAGGATAAAGAATATGTTAAAGCCAAAGCCTTTTGCCAGGCCAGAAGATCAAGTTAAAGATTGTATTTTGGGTATTTTTTGTTTCATTTGTATAAATTATGGGATGTAGGCATATCGGGGTAATCATGTGTTATACAAAGGAATTGGACCTAGACTAGTTTTCAAAATGTTTTGTAACTTTCATTAAACCATATTTACTTTTTTAATATGTATCTAAACTACTTATGATGGATTTTATTATGTTTATGCTTTTCAGATGTATAATTTATTGAATATGTTGTGTTGAGATTTTTGGGTGGATAAGGAGGATCCTAGTGTGTTGAAAGATGCTGATTAAGATTATAGAAGTATTTTTGATAATACATTCATTTTAGGATAGTGTCTTGGTATAGTTGTTATGCTGTCAAATTTTCCACACGATGATTTCCCATTTAATTTTATGTGTTAAAGTTTTTACCAAACAAAGTTTTAAAAGATCACTTGTTCTAAAATTTTTTCAAATAGTCTTAAGTTTATATGGATTTTCAATAAAGTTGGGTGTCACATGCTAAAACTAAAGTTATTACATAAAAATGATGTCAAGTATATATCATCAATAAATCTTTAAATAAAAATCAAGAAGCTAAATACTTAAAAGTTGGTTAATAAAAGTTATCAAACCAACAAATATACTTAATTCCATTAAAACTCATAAATGAATAACACCCTTTACACTTAAGGGTAATATTAAAAAATCTAATACATTGTTGAAAATTTCCAAATTCTATTGATAAAGGAATTTAAGATCTTAGAAACTTGGAATAAACAAAAGAATAAATTATTATAGAACCAAAAAGTAATTATAGAAAAGGGGTCATATACTAATAGTAGATCCTATAAGATACAAAAGCAAATAACAAATCCTAAATACATGAATAACATCCATTTTGGTAAAGAAAAACCATAAAATTTAAAAAGAGAGAGAGAGAGAGAGAGAGAATATTGATCAATCAATAACCAAGAAAATCGAATAGTAAAAAATTTTTTTGAAAGCGAAGACAATAGTAAAAAATTGTACTTTGTCGATACCTATTAAGAAAATAATAAAAATTTGAACTTACAAAATAAGATTCAGACTTGCAAAAGAATAAAAGGCACAAGTTAGTAACTAGATGCATATATAATTAAAATAAAGAAAATAATAATAACAAAGGTAAGAGTTTTGTTTTAGCTCAAAAGAACCAAACGACTAGTTACTATACAATTCCAATAAACAAAGTCATAAAAAGTAAATAATAGTGGCAAATCCATAGGGTATATTAACTTTAGAAAGATGAAATTTGGGGAAAAAATTGAGAATCAAAGGACAAAAAAAAATAAAATTCATACTTACAAATTAGAATCGTACATAGAACCAAGACAATAAAAAAAATATCATAAAGATATATTTCTATAACAAGATAAGAAGTAAATAAAAAAGGCATTATTATAGTAATGAATCTCAAAACAAGAATAGAATTCCAAGGCATAAATTAAAACTACATATATTTGTAGGAACAAAATTTGCATCCAAATAAGTTTCAAATAATACAAGATCAACAAATCTTCATATGTAAATAAAATAAAATACAAGAAATATAAATATCTTAAATGTCATAGTGAAGCAAACTTAGACTTAAATAGATCAAAAAATAAAATAAATCTAATATGCAAACACAAATTCAATGGTGAAAAAATATAATTAGAATGTTTGAACTAGGAAACTTAGATAAAAGCTGAAAGCATTATAGAATAGAAAAAGCTATGTGTTCTGATCTAATATATTCAAATAGGTGAATATTTTGGTTAACTATTCAAATAGGTGAATATTTTGGTTAACTACAAATAAATAAATAGATCCAATAGATTTGAAGAAAAAAAACTAACATAAATCTAAAAATAGCAAAACTGAAATAGAATTATCATAAGAAAATTTGTGGTGTCTCGTATAATGTCCAAAATACTGACATGCATGTATAGATAGAAAAACAATTCTTACAAACTATCAATAATCTAATAAATTAAACTTAAGAATCAATAAAGATGATTAAATTGAAGTTCATACACTAAACATAGCCTAATGAAAGAAACCTTTTAGATAAAGAACAAAAAAAAACCTATCTTTTACAAACCAAAATGTAGAAAATAAAAGAAATCACCTATTGTGGTTACTTGTAATGACTATGCACCATCATTCATAGCCTTAGAAGTGGTTAAAATGGCTAGATGAAAAAGAATCTCTTCCAATGGTTTTGATTAGCAAATGTATTTTTCGATAGTTCATTCCTAAAAAATGCTCATAAATTCTTAAAAAATCATAACAAGATATAATTGAAATTAGAACTGAAAAATAGTGAAAAGAAGCAAATAAAAAAATAATTTACCTTATAGGAGAAGTGTTTTTCGATCTAAAAGGTGATTAAGATCTCACTATGCCATAAAATTTCTTCAGACTAATTAAAATTAGAGGTGAAATAAACTTGAAAATATAATCAATTTTAGGTTTTAGAAAAGGATGAGCTCAAGGTCTAAAGGTTAAAGATGGTTTCTTTAAGAGTAAAATGAAGAAAAAGAGGAAGATAGCAAAAGTGATAGGAAAAAAAAAAGGAGAGAGTAAAAGGATGATGAGTCGGCTACTAGGTTAAGGAAAGAGAAAATGCAAAAAGAAGAGAGAAAAAGAAAAGTAGGCTTATATACCCATGTCAAAAGTGTGAAATGATTAAATTACCCTTTTCTAATGATTTCTTAAAGAAGCTTCTAATAAGGGTAGATTAAAGATTTCATAAGCTAAAGTTAAATTTTATTTAAATAAAAATTGAAAGATTAGAATAATATAAACTATTTTTTTGTCTTATATCAAGAAAATGCCTTTTTCTAATCCCTTAAAATCATCTTTATTTTTTTTTTTACAAAGAATCATAATCTCAGTATTATAGGTACATTTATAAACCCTTACATCCATTCTTTTCTTTTTCTTATCACTAGATAGTTGTAATAAATTTGAAAGTTAATGAATAGGTAATCTACAATTAAATTAAAGATAAGAATTAATTTAAATTAGTAATAATGAATGTTAAGAAAATTCAAATCTCGAATTAAAATTATAAAATGATTAAAGAATTTATTATAATAACAAAACAAATGAATAAATTATTGGAATTTATATAAGATAAATATGAGCCAAAGAAATGATTATGATGCTAATTTTTATAATTAGGAGAAATTCATATTTTAAAATAAATAGTAGGAAACACTAGAATATAGTAGGAAATGCTAGAATATCACAAATAATAGAATATGAATGTTCATAATGATTCTTACTGTGAAAATATTAATAATTCCTATGAAATTAGTGAAATTTTGTAGAATAATTATGTGGAAACAATTTTTTATACTAAAATTTCAACCCTTAATTAAAGATATTAAATGTCTATAAGTCTTTTGAATAATGATATAAAAAAATTTAATATTGATCAATTTTGATATGTATTTATATGGATTATTAAAATATTTAATTTCATAAATGACATTGTCATATAAGGAAATTATAATTAAACAAATTTTATTCGACCAATAGTTAAAATATCTCTTTATCCTACAAATCATATATTTCATAATTAATAAATGTCTTATAGAAAAATTTTATAATTAACAAATAACAAGAATAAGGTATGTTAAAGTTAAAAATAAAGATTCAAATTAATTTTTTTAAGATATATAAATCTAATGTTTTGATAAAAGAAAATTTTAAAAATAATGTAATATTTAATTAAAGTATTAAATATTATCATCATAAATAAATACTTCCTTATAAATGTTATAGAGTACCTAACATCTTCCCTATATGAGAATAACCCCAAGCCTATAATCACAAATAAAAAATTAGATGTCTAATCGCACCTTATTTAATTGGTGGTGACTTTTCATTCTTGGTTCACTTAGGTCCCCTTAAACCCACAGATATATAGGTGTACATCTTTTTGGACCCAAGGTGCTACAGCTAGCAACTCCATTAAGGATCTCATTATTTTTCTAGAAAATAATGGGGTTTATATATTTGTGATGAAAAATATTTATTATTTAAATTAATGGAGTCCTTTTATTGTATATATTTTGCCGTCACATGCACATGCATTTCATAACATTAATATATGTATATTCCTTTAAGTTATTTATGCATTCATATTATAAATATCAAGATTACACACACTATGTCAAAAGGTCAGTAATAACCTACCTTGTAAGATTACCTAAGAATTAGTAAGGCACTTCCATGGGAAACTTAGTAATATGCAATGAAAATTCTCACCTAAGTTGACATTAATTCTCGAGTGATTGATAGGATCTTTGCTAGTTTATAATAGATGATAATGACATTAATACAAATAGGGAACCATGTAAACTATTCTTTTATAACTACAACATAAAATATAAACTCGTTACAGGGAATCCATCGAAACTTATTTTACCTTTAAAAAATGATTAATCGTGAAATGTGTATTTCATTCTTTGTAATTGATAACTCTATTTATTTATTTTTATCAATTTAATATGTTATTATTTACATGAAAAAGTAAAAGCAAATCAAAGAATATATATGAATTAACTTAATAATATAAATGAAAATGTGATCCACCAAAAAATTTAAAATTATTAAAACTCAACATTAACTCGGATAAATTAGGTTTTTCCAATATCGATATGGAACATGATATGCAACATTTGGGGATTAGCAAGCCATTATTATAAGATTGATATTTTTTTTCTAAAATAGTAAAAATAAATCTAAATAATAGTATCAAAATAAAAAATTACTAAAGTTATCATAAATTTAATATCATGTATTCTAATAGTCAAGTTACATAACACCATAATACCTAACTCATAGCTAATTCAAATATAGGGTGTCACAAGCAATATCTCTTACTCGATTCAATTGTTAGATCTAAATAAAAGACATCACACAATCTTATCTATCTTACTACTTATACTTGTATTAATCCGTATTTAAAACTGCTACTCTTAACCATAAACACATATCTGTAATCATATAATTTTAGGCCCACTATTTACACAAACATGAGTGCCAATTTATTATCGTTTCTTACCTACTTCCATGTGAGGCCAAATGAACTCATTGAATTGTGCTACTTTGCTTGAGGCTGTTACATAAACTCTTGTCTACTACTTACACACCAACAAGAGCCATGTAACAACTTAAAAATCTCGACTTTTATGAATAGTACTTCCTCGAGATGAATAGTATTTCTTGAAACTCGAATCACACTAATTGAACCAATGGGAAGTATTAATCATAAAATAATTTTGCAAAAAGTTTAAAACTAATCAAAAGCCGTTTGGATGGTTAAAAATGCAAAAGAAGATTTTACGGCAGTGTCAGATGAATAGTGACTTAGTTTTAGCTAAATTATAAAATATTCAATTTTAGCTTAAAAATTTTCAGGATTGATACAACCTGAAACTTAAAAATTCCAAATAGTTTAATGGCACTAGAATTAGAATTTTTAAACATCGAGAAGTATTTTTACTAAATCGGGCTAAGTTTATTTATTATGTTTTTATCAAATTTTCAAGCTTTTTGAACATTAATTTTTATAGTGTTCAAGAATAATATTTCAAAATATTATTGGACTTTTAGGAGGTGGAAATTAAGAGTTATATGGTGGAAAAAGAATTTTTTTAAGGGTTTTTAAAGGGGAATAAATAGAAGCCATTGATCTTTTTTTTTTTGGGCTAATCTAAGCCACTCATTAGGCATATAAGAAAGGAGTGTTAGAGGCTAAATTCACTATTCACTCTCGCCCTACTCCCCCTCTCCCTTCTCTACATCATATTTTCTTTCTTTCTTAACCTCTCCCTTTATTTTCTTTTCTTCCTCCAAAATCTTCCATTTAATTCTTGATCTAAGCTTATAAGAACATCCCCTATGACTTTTAGTGCATGATTGTAGCTTGGGATTCAAAGAAAAATGAGAGATTTTGTGATTTTTGTATTTTGGTGAATAGTAACCAACTTTCAATCGGGTACATATTTTCACAAACTAACATTTTTTTTAGGCTCTAAGAGTGCCCAAGAGTATATTTCTAGGTCGTTTTAATTTTTGGATGTATATTTGATTTTTTATGAATTTTCTAAGTTGAGCCTATTTGAATTCGTAGATGAAAATGCAACCTAAGCATCTAAGGGAAAAGAAAAGGTCTAGGGAAGCCTCAAAATCATATTATAATTTATTTTGGTATGTGTGTTCACCTTAATATGTGATTTAACTAATTAATTGAACATTTATGGGGGTTTATGCATTATGGAACATTAAATATGATATAGTAAATGTGATGTGTGATGGAAACTTATATGGTATAATATGTTTGTGTGATTATGAACATGATGTATGTTGAAATGGATGAGAAATAGTGATGGCATATGGAGGTTAAATGCCTCTTTAGTGTATGTGTATGGCTTATATAACATGAAAAATGCATGCTTTCTTGATGTTCTTAATGTGCACTTAATGTTAATGAAAATTTATTAGATATAATTTGAATAAAGTACGAAAATTTGATTATAGGGTATGATTGTTATTGGTGCCGAAATTTGCATTTTGAGGTATATAAAAGTGTGGTTGTTTGTGTTGGTTTATAAGCCTATTACAAGCTTAAAAAATTTTGATATTAATAAGATATTGTTATATTGATAATTATCTCTTATATGTTGAATAAAAGTGTATTATGGATATTAAAGTGTTTTTAATTCCATATTATGGACATAAATGACATTATGGGTTTTGCTTATGAAGTGATAAGTTTTAATGAGTTAAAACGAGGTTTAAGATTCATATATGCTATTAAGGCAATGAACCCAAAATTTGTGTAATGAGCATAACACAAAAGTGTTTTATAGAATGTTGATGTTAATTATATTCAAGAACATAATAATCATGGTTATGAGGATAAGGGCCATAATATGTTAAGATATTGAACATAAGTATATTCATTTGCTCAAAGAGATGATAATGTAGTTAAGTTGACATTAAATTAGAATAGTGGAATTAATGAGTTTAATAATGCCTTATAAAATTTGACAATCTAGATTGGATAGGTTGATGGGTCAACTAAGGAATTAGAGCAGTTGTTAGGCATCTATGAATGTAATTTTAGCTTGAGGGCAACTATTGATCTCAAGACATGATTTTAGACTTTGGGTCCTATGTCATGGGCTTCAGGTTATATAAAATGTTTAGGTCTAAGTTCTAGACTACAGGTCATGTGCCTTAGATTCTAAAATTTGATTAGTACCTTTGGGTTTGTGTATGATCTATGGATCAATTATGGCTTCAGGCTATGTCCCATTATCCAATGTATAGATAGTTGTCTCTTAGGTATGGGCATGTATTAAACCGCAATAATAATTAAAATTTGTGATGTTAGTTAATCGAGATTTGTGATGATATTATTATCGTTTAACATAATTATGTAGTCTATTGTTATTAATTAATATGGTTATTGATGAAAATTCATTTATGGCTAAAATATGAGATGTTATGAATTTCATTAATATTACTATGTTGATATGTATGCATTTTGAGATATATTTATATTATATTGGTAAAATTGCATACATGTTTTATTATTGCCATATTATTGTCAAAGTTTTTATATGCATGGGTAATACTGCACGTGTATGCCATAATAATACATTAAGGTGAATACACCACTAAGCAAAAGCTTAATGCATCGTGTTGTTTACGATGCTTAAGTAAAAAGGCACCAGATCAGAGTCAAAGCCTCAGATCCATAGGAGATTGAGAAGCTATCTAGTTTTAATATTTGAAATCTCTCTTTTGTGTAATTTTTTAGATGTATATAGTTAAATATCACTCTTGTGTAAAGATGAGGGACTGGGCCTAATCTATAATTTTGGTGATTAGGTTTTGTAAAGTTTTATTAATAGATGCTTAAAACTTTCTTTTAAAAGTTTTCTTATGCTTGCTTGCCTTGCATGATTGGTAATTTCGATGCATGCTTGATAGTGTTTCTTTATGTTAATGATACAGGGTCAGATGGACTCAGTTGAAGTTGGAATGAGATGTATTATGCTATAGAAGTGTTTTTCTATAGGTTACTATTTGGAAAAGTGTCCTGATACAATAGTTATGCTATCGAATTTTTAACACGATGACCTTATTAGTATACCTCATAAACCATACTTTGATTATTCACCATTTTTATAACTTGAACATGAAAAGAATATTTTAAATAAAGAAAAGTTTTAATTTGTATGGGTTTTTTATATATAATAGTTCAGATATTGGTAAGTGTGCCGCTCATTATTTGGGTTCGATGTATAAAATGAGTAATAGGTGCCACATTTGGTGGTATCAGAGCTATATGTTTAGGCATTCCTCTCTATCTATAGGTTATATAAGAGTACTATAGGAGTAAAAAAAAGTATACATCACTAAATTATATGTATCGAGGCTTATAATCTATTTCTTTTGCCTATAGAACCAAGACGAGTTATAGTGCACCTTAAGATGATGTAGAAGTCAAAAGCTATACTTCGACTACTATGGGGTAAAGGACTACTAGGGTCCAGGCCATCTCTTCAAATGCTGCTAGGCAAATCGCACAAGGACCATAGGGTAGCCTAAATGGTTTAAGCAAATGATGGAGTCTATAAAGCAAGCGTCTACTACTGTTGCTGCGATTCATCCAATAGTACCTCTATCAGCTCAATCAGAACATTAACATCATCCTATACACAAGTCTGAGCTGGAGAGGATGATTAAGGATGGGGCTAAGTTCTTCAAGGGTGATAAGCAAGAGGGATCCAGCATAGTTGAATATTTGCTAAACAAGAACTTGAAGATTATGCAGTAGTTGAGATGTGCTCTAGAGGAGTATACAGATTGCGCTACCTTTATGCTATCAAAAGAGGCATCAAAATGGTGGGAGACTATCACTAAACATAAAGCTCCAGAAGACTTGACATGGGAATTCTTCCTCAAGGAATTTAAGAAGAAGTATATCACAAAACACTACATGAATCTAAAAAGGCAAGAATTCATATATCTAAAGTAGGAAAATAGATTAGTATTTGAGAATGAGAAAGAATTTGCCAGACTCAGTAGATATGCCAGAGGGGTTATTACTACTGAGGAGGAGCACTGCAAGAGATTCAAGATGGAGCTGAATCTCGATATCATACTTCAGATTCTTCCCATGAAGATTAAGGATTTTTTTTGCATTAGTTGCTACTTGCCAATCAGTGGAGTTAGTCCACAAGCTAGAGGAGAAAAGGGATGGCTACCAGAGGAAGAGGTCCTTTGGACAAGGTCAGGGTAGTTCTATATCAACACCTAACAAGAGATAAAAGAGTGAACAACCTAAGCAATCATAGAGTCAGAAATAAGCTCAATCATAGAGATCAGGCTAGGGATCTTGAGCTTAGTCTAGATAGAGAACTCAGGCATCTGAT
Organism: Hura crepitans; assembly: GCA_948208565.1. Lineage (NCBI taxonomy): Eukaryota > Viridiplantae > Streptophyta > Magnoliopsida > Malpighiales > Euphorbiaceae > Hura > Hura crepitans. The sequence continues at coordinate 7,894 of CANXYI010407709.1, read as the reverse complement.
GTCCTTAAATCCAAAGATGGCAATAATTTTCTACCTCAGTGTGGGACCTATCACAATAGGCATAAAGGTATATACTGAAAGACCATAAGAGAAGTGTGCTAGGGTTATAGTTCCAGAGAGCATTTTCAAAGGCATTGTCTAGTAAAGCCTATAGAGTCTTTTCAAAAGAAAGATAAGAATGACACTAGAAAGAAAGTTAAGGCCAATCAGAGGGATAGGTCAGAGAGCAGAGCTCTAGCTAAGCAGTAAGCCATTCGTGCCCAAGAAGATATAGAGGCTTTAAATGTTATTATACATAGTTTTTAACTCTTTAATTTACCTACTTTAGCACTTATAAATCCGGGGTTTACACACTTATATATTTGTACTATTAGGCTTTATATCTAGGGTTAGTGTCAAAAGACCTTTATATTGATATTATGGTTAGCAACTTGATATGACAACATGAAGTTGTGAATAAAGTACATAAAGATTGCCCTTTGTTCGTTCAAGCACATGATTTCCTTATTGATCTCATTGAATTGCCTTTTAATAAGTTCGATGTGGTCTTAGGCATGGACTGGTTATCTAAGTATCATGCAGTGGTGGACTATATAAATAAAAGAATTATGCTCTAGGCTAATGATGGCATAGAAATGATAATTATAGGTGAGAGATCGGATTATATGTCCAATGTAATATCAGTAGTCATGGCTAGAAATTTGATAAGAAATGGTTGTCAGACGTATTTGGCACATGTGATTGACATTAGTAGAGAAGAGCTTGAGACAAGTAAGATACCAGTTGTAGCATAGTTTGAAAATGTTTTCTAAAAGAGCTACTTGGGTTGCCACCGGAGAGAGCTAGACTTTATTATTGATGTGTTGCCTGGTACATCATCAGTTTCGATAGCTCCATATAGAATAGCTCCTTTAGAGTTGAAAGAGTTGAAGTTATAGTTGTAGTTGTAAGAGCTTTTAGATAAAGGTTTTATCAAACCAAGTGTTTCACCTTAGGGAGCACCAATTCTATTTATCAAAAAGAAAGATAGATCCTTGAGGCTATGTGTTGGCTACAGATTATTGAACAAGGTTACCATCAAGAATAAGTACCCTCTACCACAAATCAATGATCTGTTTGATCAGTTTAGAGGAGTAAGTGTCTTCTCTAAGCTTGATTTTAGATCTGGGTATTATCAGTTAAAGGTAAGAGAGGTGGATGTACACAAGATGGCTTTTAAAGCAAGATATGGCCATTATGAGTTCTTAGTGGTTCCGTTTGGTTTATCCAATACACCGGTGACATTCATGGATCTCATGAACAAGATTTTTAGGCTATTCTTAGATCAGTTTGTAGTACTCTTCATTAACAACATTCTTATGTGTTCTAAGAATTGAGATAACCATAAAAGTATTTGAGGACTATTTTACAGATGCTGAGAGATGAGAAACTCTATGCCAATCTAAGTACATGTGAGTTTTGGCTAGAGGAAGTGTTGTTTTTGGGACACAACATCAGCAGAGGGTATCAAGGTAGATCTTAGTAAGATTAAGGCTATGATAGAGTGGAAGCCACCCAGGAATACTACAGAGATTAGAAGTTTTTTAGGTTTGGCAAGTTACTACATAAGGTTTGTTAATGGGTTTTCATTAATTGTAACCCTTATGACACGTCTTTTGAGGAAGAATGCTAAGTTTGTATGGGACAACAAGTGCTAGGAGAGCTTTGATAAGCTCAAGAATATGTTGATAGAGGCTTCTATTTTGGTTCAACCAATTTTTGGGAAGGAGTTCGCCATATATAGTAATGCTTCCTTAAATGGATTAAGGTGTGTACTCATGCAGGAGGGCAAGGTAATTGCCTATGCTTTAAGACAATTAAAGCCTCATGAGAAAAACTACCCTACTTATGATTTGGAATTGGTAGCGATTATGTTTGCTGCCAAAATTTAGAGGCATTATCTATATAAGGAGAGGTGCTATATCTACACTGATCACAAGAGTCTGAAATATCTTTCCACTGAGAAAGAGCTAAATTTGAGACAGAGCATATGGATAAAGTTACTTAAGGATTATGATTGCCTTATTGACTATCATCCAAGAAAGGCAAATGTTATGGCAGATGTATTGATAGGAAGCTTATATCAACCTTGAAGGTGATGAATACCAGTTTGAAGATGTTAAATAATAGTGGTTCATTAGCAGAGCTTCAAGTTAAGCCTAGTTTGTTACAGTAAATCAAAGATGCTCCAAAAGGATGATAATAAATTCTAAAATGTTATAACTATGATTCAAGAGGGGAAGCAGACTGAGTATCAAATTAAGGAAGATGGATATTTGTACTATTATGATCATCTATGTGTGGCTGATAGTGAGGACTTGAGATAGGAAATCTTGTAGAAAGCCCATAATTCTTCTTATGTTATGCATCCCGATAGTACCAAGATATACCAAAACTTGAAGACAGTCTAATAATGGCCGAGCATGAAGAGAGACATAGCTAATTTTATGACTAGATGCCTTACTTGTTAGTAGGTTAAGGTCGAACATAAAGTTCCATTTGGGTTGCTTCACCCTATAGCAATAAAAGAATAGAAATGGGATTGGATCACAATAGATTCTATAGTTGGGTTGCCAATGATTAAGAATAAGTGTGATTTCATATGGGTTGTGGTTAACAAATTTACTAAGTCAACACATTTCATTCCAGTGAGGATGGATTTCTCTTTAGACAAGTTGGCAGAGTTGTATATAGATGAAATAGTTCGGTTGCATGGGGTGCCATCTTTCATCATCTCTAATAGGGACCCCAGGTTTACTTTAAGATTCTAATAGAAACTACATAATGCTTTGGGGACCAGATTGAGTTTTAGCATAGCTTTTCATCCTCAAATGGATGGTCAGTCAAAGAGGCTTATCCAAATTCTAGAGGATATGTTATAAAGTAGCGTGATTAAGTTTAAAGGTAGTTAGGACTGTTATTTGTCCTTAGAAGAATTTGCCTACAATAATAGTCACTAGGAAAGCTTAGGTATGGCTCCTTATGAAGCCTTGTATGAAAGGAGATGCAAAACACCATTATGCTAGAGTGAGCTTAGTAAGAACAAGCTTATGGGGCCAGATTTGATTAAAGATGCTAAAGAAAAAGTGAAAATCATTAGAGAGAGACTCAAAGCTGCTTTAGACAGACAAAAGTCCTATGCATATTTAAAAAGAAGGGATATTCAGTATAAAGTGGCGACAAAGTTTTTCTAAAGGTATCTTCATGGAAGAAAGTGTTAAGATTTGGTAAGAAGGGAAAGCTAAGTCCACGGTTTATTAGGCCATATAAGATAATAGAACATATGGGTCTATTAGCTTACAGACTAACTTTACCCCTTGAATTACAGTATATTCACGATGTATTCCACGTGTCTATACTGAGAAGATATAGATCAGATCCAACATATGTGTTATCAACTGATGAAGTTGAAATATAGCCAAACTTGTCATATGAAGAAGAACTAGTAAGTATTTTGGCTCGTGAGATTAAGAAGTTACGGAATAAAATTGTACCGTTGGTAAAGTTTATATGGCAACATCACGGTAAGGAAGAAGCAACATGGGAGAGTGAAGCTCAAATGAAGTAGTAGTATCCGTATATCTTTAATCTAGGTAATTTTGAAGATGAAATTTCCTTTAAGAGGGGAAGTAATGTAATGACCTGAAAATCCCAAATTTTGTGAATAGTACTTCTCGACATGAATAGTATTTCTTGAAACCTGAGTCACACTAATTGGACCAATGGGAAGTATTAATCACAAAATAATTTTAGGCAAAGTTTGAAACTAATCCGAAGTCATTTGGATGGTTAAAAATGCAAAAGAAGATTTTATGACAGTGTCATGTGAATAGTCACTTAGTTTTAGTTGAACCGTAAAATATTCAATTTATGCTCAAAAATTTTTGAGATTGATACAACTTGATACTTAAAAATTCTAAATAGTTAAATGGCACTAGAATTGGAATTTTTAAACATCAGGAAGTATTTTTACTAAATTGGGTTAAGTTTATTTATTACGTTTTTGTCTAATTTTTAAGCTTTTTGAACACGGATTTTTATAGGGTTCAAGAATAATATTTCAAAATATTATTGGCCTTTTAAAAAGTGGAAATTGAGAGTTATATAGTGGAAAAAGAAATTTTTTAAGTGTTTTAAAGGGGAATAAATATGGGCTATTGATCTTTTTTTTTTTGGTATAATCTAAGCCACTCATTGGGCATATAAAAGAGGAGTGTTAGGGGTTGGAATTCACTATTCACTTAAGCCCCACTCCCCCTCTCCCTTCTTTATGCCATGTTTTCTTTCTTTCTTCACCTCTCCTTTTCTTTTCTTTTCTTTTTCTAAAATCTTCTATTTAATTCATGATTTAAGCTTATAAGACCACCCTCTATGACCTCTACTGCACGATTGTAGCTTGGGATTCAAAGAAAAAGAGAGATTTTGCAGTTTTTTTTATATTTTAGTGAATAGTAATCAACTTTTGATTGGGTACGTATTTTCACAAAATGACATTTTTCCTAGACTTTACGGGTGCCCAAGAGTATGTTTCTAGGCTCATTTTAATTTTTAGATGTATATTTTATTTTTTTGTGAATTTTCTAAGTCGAGCTTATTTGAATTCATAGACAAAAATTCAACCTGAGCATTTAAAGGAAAAGAGAAGGTCTAAGCAAGCCTTGAAATCATATTACGATCTATTTTGGTATGTGTGTTCACCTTAATATGTGATTTAACCAATTAATTGAGTATTTATGGTGATTTATGCATTATGGAACATTAAATATGATGTTGTAATTCTAATGTGTGATGGAAACTTGTATGGTATGATATGTTTGTGTGATTATGAGCATAATGTATATTGGAATGGATAAGAAATAGTGATGGCATATGGAGGCCAAATGCCTCTTTAGTGTATATGTATGTGTATAGCTTATATAATATGAAAAATACATGTTTTCTTGATGTTCTTGATGTGCTCTTAATGTGAATGAAAATGTGTTAGATATAATTTGAATAAAGTATGAAAATTTGATTATAGGGTATGATTGTTGGGGGTGCCAAAATTGACATTTTGAGGTATATAAAAGTTTGGTTGTGTGTGTTGGTTCATAAGCCTATTACAAGCCTAAAAGATTTTGAAATTAACAAGATATAGTTATGTTGATATTAGTAAATCTGAATTACATCTTATATGTTGAATAAAAGTGTATTGTGGTTATGGAAGTGTTTTTAATTCCATATTATGGACATATATGACATTATGGGTTTTGCTTATGAAATGATAAGTTTTAATTAGTTGAAATAAGGATTAAGGTTCATATATGCTATTACAATGAACCTAAAATTTGTGTAATAAGCATGAGACAAAAGTATTTTGTGGAATGTTGATGTTAATTGTATTCAAGAACATAATAATCATGGTTATGAGGCTAAAGGCATAATATGTTAAGATATTGAACATAAGTATGTTCACTTGCTAAAAGAGATGATAATGTAGTTAAGTTGACATTAAATTAGAATAATGGAATTAATGAGTTTAATAATGCCCCATACAATTAGACAACCTAGATTAGATAGGTTGACTGGTGAACTAGGGAATTATAGTAGCTGTTAGGCATCTATGAATGTAATTTTAGCCTAAGGGCAACTGTTGAGCTCGAGACATGATGTTGGACTTCGGGTCTTATGTCATAGGCTTCAAGTTATATATGATGTTTAGGTCTAGGTTTTGGACTAGGGGTCCTATGCCTTGGATTCTAAAATTTTATTAATACCTTTGGGTTTGTGTATGATCTATGGATTAATTATGGCTTTCGGCCATGTCCCGCTATCCAATGTATGGATAGTTGTCTCTTAGGTATAGGCATGTAATAAACTGCAATAATAATTAAAATTTGTGATGATATTATTATCGTTTGGCATATTTGTGTAGTCCATTGTTATTGATTAATATGGTTATTGATGAAAATTCATTTATGGCTAAAATATGAGATGTTATGAATTTTATTAATATTACTATGTTCATATGTGTGCATTTTGAGATATATTTATATTATATTGGTAAAATTACATACATGTTTTATTATTGCCATATTATTATCAAAGTTTTTATATGCATGGATAATACTGCATGTGTATGCCATAATCATACATTAAGGTGAATACACCACTAAGCAAAAGTTTAGCACATCATGTTATTTGCAGTGCATAGGTAAAAAGATAGCAAATTAAAGTGAAAGCCTCGGATCCACAAGAGATTGAGAAGCTATCCAGTTTCAGTATTTGAAATATCTCTTTTGTATAATTTTTATGATGTATACAGTTAAATAGCACTCTTGTGTAAAGATGAGTGGTTAGGCTTAATCTATAATTTTGGTGATTATGTTTTGTAAACTTTTATTAACAGATACTTAAAACTTTCTTCTAAAAGCTTTCTTATGCTTTCTTGACTTGCATGATTGGTAATTCCAATGCATGCTTAAGAGTGTTGCTTTGTGTTGATGTTGGAGGGTCAGATGAACCCGGTTGAAGTTGGAATGAGATGTCTGATGTTATAAAAGTGTTTTTTTATAGGTTACTAGTTGGAAAAATGTCCCGGTATAGCCATTATACTACTAGCTTTTGAACACGTTGACCCCATTAGTATGACTCATAAAACAAATTTTTGATTATTCACCATTTTTATAACTTGAACATGATAAGAATATTTTAAATAAAGAAAGATTTTAATTTTTATTATTTTTTTTATATATAATACTTTGGATATCATTAAGCATGTTGCTTTTTATTCGGGTTCGATGTACAAAATGGGTAGCAAGTGCCACAAGCCAATACGCTGAGCAATAATGCGTAGTGGTATATTCAATGAAATATACATGTAACATGCAAGCACACATAAGCATGCATCACAAATATAATAACATTTACAATTTATGACTATCTTATGTCTCTACAAATAACTACTTATAAGATAACGGATTTGACGTATATTAAACAATACAAGCATATAACCTACACAACATAAGTAATTCCACTTTTATTAATTAATGTTAATAGTCTTGTTCATAATTTTCTTATTGATAGGTATTTGAGATTCAACATTTTCACTTATAATAGACTTCTGAACAATTCTTTTTGTTAGATACTATTTATGGCTTAATCTCTTATACTTATTGTTGCTAAATTCAGGTCTGATACTTAATAATTTCTTGAGTAATTCTTATAAATATCCTTTAATTAACCTTTATATTAAATAATTGAGAAACAACTTATTGCATTTTATCATACTTATGTTAATTACCTAAATCTGTAAAAGCCACCTGTTACTTATTTAACTTTATAGTTTTACTCATTTTCTTATGCTACTTCTTGTATCTGAGTATACACCTTGGATTATCATAGTGTTTTCCTTCATTACGTATTTTATTCTTGACATAATGAAATTTCACTTAGACAAAGTTAAATATCTTATATTGTATAGATAAATTCAATCATTAAAATATTCTGTCTAGCCATCACAATATCTTTTTTCAATATTCATAATTTATTAACTTATTAATTTTATGTATCCCATATTAAATAGACAGAATCTCACTAATTGGACTAAAGGGATAATGGTGTGTAGTGGTCCACATTTTGGACCTAATGGCTATTGCATCAGCATAATAGGTTATCAATAATTGTGCAATGAATCATGTCGGACCTTCATGCGACTGCACTCATATGAATATATGCGTAGTGGTTTTGTTGGACCTACCGGCAGCTACACTCGCATAAATAAACATGATATAACAATATGTATAATAGATTATAACAATGTATGATATCTGTATGTGCAGTGGCCTTAATGGACCTAATGGCGGCTGCACCTGCA